>CM023448.1:31528934-31820566 GCA_013339765.2 Haemaphysalis longicornis | reverse complement strand
GCTCTGATGCTTCAGCAGAGCATGAGAGCTTTGAGAGCTCTGATGCTTCGTTCTCCAGCTCTGTATGAAAACGGAGACGAAATAGATGGGCGGTTTAAAAAAGCTGGGGTTTGGAGGTAATACTAAAGTATGACATAAAATGATTGTTATGCATTGATGAGATTTTGAAAAATTAAAGAAGGTCCATGTATTTCGCTGACGTTCTAGGCTCCACTTGTTACATTCAACATGGAGGCTTTCTAATTGGCTGGAGCGCGAAGTGCAGCGTTGAGTCCAGCATTTTCAGGGATGTGTAAGGCGCTGACCTATAGGCAACACTGCCATAGTCCAGCCGGGATCTATATGAGCAATAAACAGGCGTTGAAGCAGTTCTTCATCAGCACCGTAGGAATGGTGTGACAGTACTTTAAGAACGTTCCCATTTTTTAGGCTTTTGTGTTTGAGCTGTATGAAGAGAGTGATAAATGTGAGTTCACGATGTAATATTAGGCCTAAAAACTTCTGTTCCACTTTGACAAGAATTACTACACCAATATTACAGTTATCAGGATCCGGGTGTATACCGCGCTTCCGGGAGAACACAACTCAAGTATTTTTTCCAGGGTTCAGTTTAAAACTGTTTGTGTCCGCCCAGCCAGCAAATTTGTTCACACCAAGCTGGACTTGCGTTAAAAAATGGAGAAGTTAGGAGAATTAAAAGATGTTGGGACGTCGTGAAATAAGAAGGGGGTCTTATACGATGAGGTCCTATTACTATCTCGCAAGGGCTTTTCTCACAGGATGTTTTCCGCTTTCTGAAAGCGTTGGTGTAGCGCGCTGAACTGTACACATGTTGAAAGTGTTGGGCGAGTGTGTTATCCTGGTCTTCCAATGTGTCCTCTGTTGTACTAACCAGGGGCAGACTGTGTGTCTGTTGTCCTTTTCGGTTTCGTATTGATGCCCAGACTGTGTGTGTCTAGTATGAACTGGTGAAAGTGAGTAAAATGCGCGAACTCGCCCTTTTCGCCTCACGACACACTCGCTTCCCAAAAGCCTTTCCCGTTTAAAAGAAATGAGATGATCTTACATGGGGTACAGGCGACACCTTGCATAAACTTTGAAACAAGAAATACTGACTGTGAAGCAAGAGGTTTTGATTGGTCGACGATTCCATCACCATGAAGAGAGGGTAGTTGTTCTGCTCCGGAGGACTCAAGTTAGGAAGTGCTGGGAAAGAAAATTCGGTGCGGCCCCTTTTTGGGGGCCGATCACGTTTGGAGGGGCGTTTAGCCAATACTGTCACGAGTGCGTCATCTATGAGCCGGAGCCACAAAGACGATAACGATGAAAGGCTCCTCGCATGGCGCAGGTAGGAGAGTTCGTGGAACGGCTCGTGCTTGAGAACGCTGATCTGGCTGATCGGCGCTTCGCGTGAGACCTGTCTTCTTGGTGCTTTCTTTCTTGAGGCACAAGTTTGCCTGAATAAATCTCTATTTGTCTCATCCCCAAATTCGCCTACCGGTACTCCTACCGGAAGCCGTTCACCAAGTCCAAACAGGCCTCTCCTTATCTACGCGCCTGTCCATCGCAGCAGCCGTCGCCTTGTGGGCCTAAACCCTGAATTCGGCCTCGTGGCCAGGAACAGGAACGTTCAGCGCACGTTCAGCTCGCGAAACGCAAACCATGGAGTCCATCAACTCACACGTGATTTTCCAACAGCCTCGGCAGCCAACCAGCTTCTGTGGCGAAGTGCACAAATAGGTCGAAGACTGGCTAAACCAGAACAAACGAGTCACTTAGTCAATCTCTGGAATGCCTTACACAAACTAACAAACGTCTACTACTCAATAAAGAATGGTGCCCGTATATGGTTTCAGAACCATGAAGCGAGCCTTTGTACGTGGGCGACATGCGCCGCGATCTTCGCGAGGCATTCCCGAACGCAGATCGTCGGGACAATGCACTGTGATTCCATGAATCGCGCGCACAGACGCCAAATGAAAGTGTGGCAATGTTCGCTGAGAACCTGGTGCGTATTTTTGCCGAGCCAATCACGACATGTCTGAGCCTGTAAAATCCTTTGTTGTCCAACTAGACTTCCTGTCCACTATTTCAAAGGACTTTGCGCTAGAAGCAGTATTTGTGTTTGCAGTATCCAGTACGTCACTTCAGTTGTCATCTGCACCACGGTTATTGCCCTGGCAATAATATTGCGATTTATTTTATCCTGTAATTATTATGTATGCGGGTGAAAACGCACTGCAGGAAAGCCAACATTCTAATTTATGATGTTCATTGGAGTGAAGAGAACGTAAAAACGCTTCCTGTACTAGGAATGCAATCTGCGTCCCTCCCGTTAGGAAGCTGATGTTTATTTCTTTTGCGTCATTTCGACGCGATTGAAGTGGCTAGAATTTCGAGAAGGATGAATGGAGGTGCAAAATTAGGTAGCAAAGTTAAGCACCCGTCCATTCAACGCCGACGATTGTAAACCAAAAAGCTTCGTTTCTGAGAAACGTCGACGCGACAGTGTAAGACACGCTGCAGTCAAAAGTCAAGACTGTGTGCCTATCAAAATCAAAGCTCTAGGAGGTTTGAGTAATACCGTCCCTAAGGAAATTCAAAGCTCAGAAGACCACCAAACAGTAGGGGTTGGAGAAAGCTTTAAACCTTTTAATCGAGCTGGATAGTAGGTGGTGTCCTCAGTCGAGGAGTTTGTTGGTAAGGCCTGCCGTCTTCGCCCTTTCATCGAGAGCCAAAGCTACTTACTTATGTCGGAGCAGGCACATTACTAATCCCACAGCTCGTATGTTGTATTTGGAATTTTGTCAAAGTGTGAATTTTAATGGGGTTCCGAAACCACATGATAGAGTGTTTCTGGATTGTCAAAGATTCGGCAGAAGGGGTTGTATATTGTTACAAAGCCAAAGATGAGGCCGTCGTATTGAACGAAGAGCACGTTTATTGGAGCAACCTTTGGCTCCCCTAACAAACTCCAAAAGTACACAGCGGGCGAGCAGCGGTCAACAAAGTGGAGGTGCATCGGTGAGCGTCGGAGTCGAATTAAGCCACGGCGTCTGCTCTGCACGCTTTTACCTTTCGGCGCGAATGATGTTTCTCGAGCCGTCGATTTACATTCAGAACAAAGAAAAGTATTCTAGGCTGTTCACCGTTAGTTCGGAACGCCCTCCCTATCAAGTGAGAGATAACACATGTGGCATAAAAGAAAGAATGAAACACGCGCTTCTCTTGGCACACAGAAAACACAAACCAGCGCAGCCAGCCGTAAAAGCAAAACATAAATAATAGCAACCTAATGCATGGTTCGCGGCCTTATCCCCCCTCTAAGAGTGATCGACCTGACGCTAAATAGCGGGGACGTCCCGAACAAAAAATAAGTCGGCGCATCGTGCGTAAAAAGTTTTAGGCAACCAAGTGGTCGCCTTCGGGTTCGTGTCGTCGTGATGTGCCGGAATCAGCATCGGGGATCACTTCGTAGGTTAGTTGGCCAAAACGTAATAGAATATGGTAGGGTCCAAAATACCATCGTAGATTTTCTCACTCAGTCCGCGTCGTCGGATGGAGTCCAAACCCACACACGATACCCATGGGTGGTACTCGGCGTCTCGGCGTCGAAGGCTGCAGCGGCCGGCATCAACCAGCTGCTGGTCTGTTGTACAAACTCGAGCAAGCTGGCGGGCCTCCTCTGCACGTTGAAGGTATCCTCGACGCCGGCATTGGGGTGTCGTCTTCTACGTGCGGAAGCAGGCGTCAAGCACCGTAGTCGGCCGCCTTCCGTTGACAAGCTCGAACGGTGTCATCTGCGTAGTTTCTTGGATAGCCGTGTTGTACGCAAACGTCACCTCGTAGGAGCACTTCGTCCAAGGTCTTATGTCAACATAACGTACATAAACTGCATATCCGCAATCGTCTTGTTCAAACGTTCCGTTAGACGTTCGTTTTGGGGTGGTAAGCCATCCTTTTTCGGTGATCCGTGTTGCTGTAGCGTAAGATTCCTTGCATCAGCTCGGCAGTAAGGGCCGTTCCGCGATTCGTGATTACAACTTGAGGAGCTCCATGTGGCACCACAACTTGACTTATTAAAACTTGCGACTTCTTGAGCAGTCCCCCTCGGAAGAGCAGCGGTCGCTGCGTAGTGCGTCATGTAGCCTGTCGCTACGACAATCCAATTCGTCTCGGATCGTTACGTAGGGATCTAGCCCAAAAGCTCCATTCTAATCTGCTGGAAAGGCCTCGAATGGATGGCGATCGGCTGCAGAAGTCCAGCGGGTCTCGTGGGTGGTGTTTTTGGTCGCTGGCAGTCACGGCAGCTCCGGACGTAGTGTGTGACGTCGGATATAGGCCAGGACCAGTAGTACCTCACCTTGATTTTTCCAATTGTGCGAGCTGCGCCGAGATGTCCAGAAGACAGGTCGTCGTTGCACGCTTCCAAAATTTCGTCACGAGGATCTGCCGGGATTACGAGAAGGTAAATATTTCTCGTTCCGGGGCTGAAATTTTTTTTCACGATGACAGAGTTTTTGAGGCTGAATGCTGGTAACGTTCGTTTGAAGGCCCTATCCATGGCGACATTGCGTCCTTCAAGGTAGTAGATCATGACGCGTAACTCGGGGTCAGCACGCGGTTGGGGGGCTAGATCGCTCTCCGTCAGGGCTCCGAAGAACGCGCTGTCGGCATCGGAGTCTTGAGGTGGTGGATCGAGGGGGGCACGGACAGACAGTCGACGTCGGAGTGTTTCCTGCCGGATTTATGGACAACTGTAACGTCGTATTCCTGCAGGTGCAAGCTCCATCGCCCAAGGCGGCCAGAGGGGTCCTTCAAATTGGCGAGCGAACACAGCGCGTGGTGGTCTGTCACAAACTTGAACGGTCTATCATACATGTATGGGCGAAATTTTGCAGTTCCCGTATAACAGCCAGACACTATTTCTCAGAGGCTGAGTAGTTTTTCTCCTCCATCGACAGACCACAGCTGGCCGAGGCGATTACCGTTTCGCAACCACTTTGCTTTTGGACGATGACGGCCCTATAAACCTATATCACTGACGTCGGTGTGCATTTCCGTTTCGACGGTTTCGTCGAAATCAGCGAGCACGGGAGGGCTTTGCTGGTGTTTTTGCAGCTCGGAAGAATGCTTTGCCTTGGTAGTTTCCCCACCCAAAAGGCGTGCTATTTTTCGTCAAGCGCTTAAGTGGCTCAGCAATGCGGGTGAAGTTTCCGACGAAGCGCCGGTAGTATGCGCGCAGTCCCAAAAATCTTCACCGCCCTTCGTACTTTTCGGTCTACGGAAGTTCACTATGGTTGATGTTTTTGCCGTGTCAGGCCGCGACTCCCGCGGGGTTGACGATATGGCCCAAAAACTTGGGTTCCTCGTTTGCGGAAGGTGCACTTTCCTGGCTTATAGCGTTAACCCCGACACTCGGATGGCCTCGAGTACAGACTGCAGCATTCCAAGGTGTTCGTAAAAAGTTCAAGAGAAAACCACAATGTCATCAAGGTATACAGGCAGTTGGGCCACTTCAGACCAGCTGAGCGCAGTGTCCATGGCCCTCTGAAAATGTTGCTGGCACCGTGCATAGCCCCAAACGGCATCCACCTTGTACTCGTATACGCCGTCCGGGTTTTTGAATGAAGTCTTCTCTTGATCTATCTCGTCCACTTCAAATTGCCAGTAGCCTGTCTTCAGATACATCGATGAGAAGTACCTTCGCGTTTGCAGGGGTGGTCCAGGGCGTCACCAATTCGTGGCAGGGGGTACACGTCCTTTTTGGTGATCTTAGTCAATCGCCGGGAGTCAACGCAGAACCCGAGTGTGCAGTATTTTTCTTAAGAGTACGACCGGAGCAGCCCAGGGGTTTTTCTATGGCTGTATAATATCGTTGCTGAGCTTGTCTTCGACTTGTGTCCGGATGGCTTCTCGCTCGCGTCACGACAAGCGGTGCGGTGACTGTCGGGCAGAGGTCAGCGAACTCACTCATGAGTCCACTCACTCAGACTCATTTGGACTCAAACTCACGCGTGAGTTTGAGTTTGAGTGATTGCGAGGCTAGTGTGGCATGGGGAGTTTGAGCTTGAGTTAGTGTGAGCAGAGCCAGACTAAGATTGAGTCCGATTGAGTTTGAGAACTCCTGAGACTTAGTGAATTCTGAGTTCGTTTTGAGTTCTGAGTACATTTGGAGTTTCAGTCCATTTTGAGTTCTGAGTCAATTTTCAGTTTGAGTCCATTTCGAGTTCTGAGTTCATTTTGAGTTTTGAGTACAATTTGAGTTTTGAGCCCATTTTGAGTTTGAGTACATTTTGAATTTGAGTACATTTAGAGTTTGAGTCCATTGTGAGTTCTGAGTACATTTTAGTTTTGAGTCCATTTTTAGTTCTGAGTACATTTTGAGTTTGAGTACATATTGAGTTTGAGTACATATAGAGTTTTGAGTAAATTTGGAGTTCTAAGTTCATTCTAAGTTTGAGTTCATTTTGAGTAGTCAGTAAATTTTGAGTTTGAGTCCATTTTGAGTTCTGAGTACATTTTGAGTTTGAGTACATTTTGAGTTTGAGTACATATTGGGTTTTCAGTACATGTTGAGTTCTGAGTACATATGAGTTTTGAGTCCATTTGAGTTTGGGTACATATGAGTTGCCTAGCAGGCAGCTATGCTTGGCTGTTAAGTTTCATGCGTCGCTCTGGGCTCAGAATAAAGGTTACCTTGCCGGTACGGCACCATTCGCGAACCGCGTGATCGGTTGGGAGGAGAGAGGGGTGTCTGATTTTTTTTGCTTTCTTGTTGAATTTTCATGACCCGAAGAACTTGCTGTATACCAAGTTTTCGCGGCTGGCGCGTGAGTGATATTTGACTGGTTAGGTCATAAAAAAAGGTTCTTAACTTTTCCTCCTAATGCATCCACTAAGAGGGTGGGAAAGGGTGGTGGGAAAGCATACTGCGGCGCTTGCTTGCTTGTTGTTCGCCTGGTACTGTTAACGGCTTGATATACTAGGGGTCACAAAGGAAAGAGGTGAGGAGCCGGGGGGGAAAAGCGGGCGGGGGGCGCTCTCCCTTCTGCTGTTTCAAATGAATTAGATGAATTGACTGGGCAACGCGTGTTTAGACAGAATAATGACCGCATTAAATTGGGCGAAATGTACGACTGATGACGCTAAGGAACGCGTGTGAGGTATCAAATGAAAGGTCCCGACTAACGAAATCACGGGGGGTAAATAAAAAAAATGCTTCCTTATTGTAGTCATCAGGCAGTCATAATAGTGATAGATTGGGATTAAAATTCAAAATAGACGCTGCGAGGGCATGTGGGGAATCAAAATCAAGGTCTCGATGTGTGAATCATTCGGGACAAAATGAGTTACGGTTATTCAATGATGTAGTCACGGTTAGTCATAGGTTCGGTTAAAATTTAATTTCATTGCGGTAGAAATTGTGGCGTATCAAATTAAAGGTCTCGATGAGGGTAATCAAGTGCTTTCTGAATACTATCATGACATACTCAAGGTGGGTCATAAATTAGGTTAAAATTCACAATAACACCACTGGTGGGAGGGGGCATCAAATTTAAGGTTCCGATAAGGGAAATCACGTCGGACAAAAATGCGGTATGGCTATATCATGAGATAGTCATGGTTAGACATTGATTGGTTTAACTATTCAAATTGATTCCGCTAGGATGTAATGGGTATCAAATTATTGGTCTTGATGAGCGGAATCACATTGGAGAAATACAAAAATGCTTCCTGATTATAACCAATAGAAACTCATGGCGGGTTTTATATTGGGTTGAAATTCGAAGTGACGCCTAGGGCGTGTAGGGTATGAAATTTACGGTAACTTGACGAGGGGAATCACGTAGTACCAAATAAAACAGGCTTCGTGGTTCTAATTCATGAGGATAGTCATTATGAGCATAGATTGTTTTAAATACAAAGTGAAGCCGCTAAAGCATGTCGGGTGTAAAATAAAATGTTTCAGTTAGGGAAATCACGTCGGACATTTAAATAATGCGTCCAGGTTGCAGTCATGAGAGTCATGATTAGTTTGACTGGTATGAATTCCCTATGATCCTGCTAGGGTGTGTGGGGTATCAAATTAAAGGTCTCGTCGAGGGGGATCGCGGTGGACAAATATAAAAATGCTTTCTGCAAATGGTTATTTATTTATTTATACAGTACTGCCACCCTTGAAACAAGGGCTTAGGCAGGAGTGAGTGGAACAAACCAGCTGATAATATAATGCACGACAGGAAACACAAAGGGCACACTTGTGGACGACCATAGTTAACAGGGGACATCAGAGCTCACCAGGAAGGCGAATTTCCCATTTGTTTATGAATAAGCCTTGCGGCCGCGTTTCAAATTTCCTTCCCAAAGTGTACCAACGCGCACTAATCCAGAATTGGCCAATTACATGTTAGACATTAACTCCTTGCTAAGTGTAGGAGATAGAGAGGCAACTAAGAGCCACCAAGACATAAAAAGCGGCAACGGCAAAGGAAAACGAGCAAGCGCAGTTTGTGTGTGCGTCCAGGGCAAGATATCAAAATCAGCGCAAGGTATCAAAACTAGCACATGAAGACAATGTAAAGGAAAAGAATTAACCGGGCTCTGCAGTTCTCCAACGACTACATCTCAAACACAATGGAAGAACAGATGACTGACGCAACACACACACACACACACACACACGCACATGAACATGAACACGCACACGCACACACACATACGCGCTGCGCGCACATGCACCACTCAATGCAATCGCTGGATATGCCCTTTGGGTACTTTAATTGGTGCTTACAACAATAGCGCTGAGCACACAAGAGCTCTCTCTGAATTTTAGCACACCCTCAATTTAGCACAATCTGAGACTATCCATGACTCCCGTGTTACATAGTACGCAATTTTCGATATTTTTCTTTTTAATATTTTTTTAGTTTTTTAGCATTTATTTTGATCAATTGTCTACATTTACGCTTTTATAATTATTAAATGTTCAACTTCCGTAATATCTGCATTTTTGTGTAAATGCAGGGCGTTACACGATCCTTGGGGGGGGTAAGGAGAGGGGGGTACTCGGCAAAGAGTGCTACGCATTAAAAGCAAAGGCATATCAATGAACGCCTCGCGCTTTAAAGGATCTTGCGTGGACAGTTCGCTTTGACGAAAGGCGTTTTTGCAGGAAGCAGAGCAAGAGTGCACGGAACCGTAACCCTAAACAGCTTCGACACAAATGTATGGAGCAGTAAGCGCACATCCCCTCGCCCAATCTTGCTTGTTTCCACCCAGGGACCCAGCACACCATCACGTCTGGGCCGCCTCTGTCATAAACACGAACACGGAGCCTACATCAAGAGTTTGGTATCCAATATATACGTACAATTGCTTCCAACCAGCGCTACTCTTCATGGGCAGCAGGTATAGCTGTATTGAATCTGCAACGAAAATTGTTTCCGACCTTACAGGAGCTACGGTGTCATTTCGTGGCGAATGCAAGGAGTTTGAGCTCACGAATTTGCACCCGTAATATTTTTACCACGCGGGAATTTGAAACCACTGACTGCTAATTAAATCAGAGTCCATCTGGACCCTGAGTAAATTCCTAGCATGAGAGAGTTGGTGAGGTCATTTTAGTTCTGAATTCATTTTGAGTTCTCTGCCCGTTTCGAGTTGTGAGTTCATTTTGAGTTTGAGTACATTTTGAGTTCAGGGTACATTTTTATTTTCAGTCCATTTTGAGTTCTGAGCACATTTGAGTTTGAAGTCCATTTTGAGTTTGGAGTACTTTTTGGAGCTCTGAGTACATTGTGAGTTTTGAAGTACCGAGTGGAGTCCTGAGTTTTGCGCTCAATGGCAGTTTGAGTTTGAGTAAGCGCAGAATGTATGCTGCTCAGCATGAGCCTGATATTGAGGGAGTGGGTGATTCGAAAAAAATATGGTGAGTGAGAGTTTGAGTGAGCCGCGCTAACTTTGCCGAGGTATGCTTACGGGTATGTTGGGCTCCATCGTGGTTGTAATTCAGTGCTTCGCTTGGGTGTCTGACGTAATTTTTATATTGACGAAATACACTTGCTGTAGCAATGCAGCAAATCCAATAATTGTCCCTATTTTCTGGAGGCAGCGCAGTGTTCACGTCGAAAGGATGCGGCAGCTTGAAAGCATCTTCGCCTGCTCATTTAAAGTCGGCAACCGCGATCACGTGACTTGAATCTTGCATTCATTCGAGGAATGCAATTTCACCACCCTTGTTTTGGTTCTGGTACTCCTCGGTGAAATTAGGGGCCAAAACTGGAGAGTGCCGTTGCTCAAAGCTCGCGATGCTTCTCGCAAAAAAAGACACCGCGGCCGAGAAGCAACCTCTGGTCTCTCTCCACAGTAGCGTCGACATCTGGTGCAGCACCTTCACAGTAGACGGTGATAATCAAGCTTGCGCGGGGTGCCAGGTTGACATGATCATCGTCGATCCTTAGAGCTGCACAGTGTTCGGAGTTCTGTTCTGGCGTCATGGAGTGATTGCAGGCAAGTTATCGACTTGGTCTGGAGCTCAATTATTGCGCCGTCGTCAAAAAAGTCCATTTCGAGAATTAAAATCGCAGGAGCACTTAGTCAAATGACGAACGCCGCGAGTACGGTGCGCTGTCTAAGGTGACGCGCGATGTTGCACGTTGCACTTGGCTTCATGAGGTGGCCTCCTGGTGGGCGTATGTGCGGACCGTCCCATCTGGTCCTAACTTTTATCAGCTTAGACGCAAATGGTTCGCCCATTACTGAGTAGTCGGCTCGCGTGTCTATGAGGGCGACTAAATCAAAGCCGTCAATGGACAGCTTAACGTCGGACGCGGCTTTCCTCGAGTTTTGGGTGCGTCGGGGGGCGTCGTATCTCGGCCTGTACGTGTTGACGGTCGGGCACCATGCGTCGTCGTCCTCGTCGTGTTCTCAGCAGGAGGTGCGGTTTATGTCGGTCACGTTAGGGTTAGATTGGGTCGTCGGACTTAGGGTAATGCTCGTGAATTATGGTATTGAAGTGAGTCGCTGCGTCGTCCTGAGGGTTTTCATTTTTCCGCGCTCATGAAGCTTTGGCCTCCAGAATTTTCTGCTTTTAAGTTTGCCCCCGCAGTGGCTGGGGGACCGTCTACGTGAGAAGTCCGGCAGTGCTGCGGCATTTCGGGTGCCTGATACCGGTAGGGGCGACGGTGAACGGCTGAAGCAGCGGTGTTTGGTGTTGGACAGGTACTCTTCGTTGTCAGCAGGGCGCTGCCATTTCGCCGGCGTGGGGCGTCGACGGATACCCCTCACAAAACGGGCCTCCTGTAGAGACAGAGACGGTTCATGGGGGCGGCCTCTCCGCATTGGTAGCATAGCGGGCGATTATCGGGCGTTCACCACACGTCGGTCTTCTTTGGAGTCTTGTATTGGTCTACAGGGTGTCGGGTAGGCGGATTGGACGGCGGTATGGCTCGGCCTCTTGATAACGGGTTGGAGCAGGGCGGGGTTGACGAAGAGCTGCGGAGTAGGAATTCGCTTGAGGATCACGGGGTGCTTCTGAAGGCGAACAGTCCCCGGCGCCTGTTGAACCTCTTCTTCGATGAAGCCAGTCAGGGAAGCCACTTGAGGTTGCGGCGTCGTTGGAAAAAGCTTCTGATGCTCCTCCCTGACCACTGCTCGGATTGACTCACGCAATGTCTTGGATCTTGCAGTCGCGGCATCGATGGTCTGTGAGAACAGCGCGTTGACAGATTGATTGATTGATTGTTGGGTTTAACGCGCGAACGCAACGACGGCGATGACGGGCGCCGTAGTGGAGGGCTCTGGATTATTTTGACCACCTGGAGATCTTTAACGTGCGCCGAAATCTCGTATACACGGGCGTTTTTGCTTTTCGCTTCCATCAGCAAAGCGGCCGACGTGGCCGGGAATCGAACCTGCGACCTCGTGCTCAGTAGCGCAACGCCTTAGCCTCTAAGCCACCGCGTTGACAGGGCGGTCGTACTGCCTCGTTCGAATTCGTAGCGTCTCCTCCGTTGCAGCCGCTTCAGACGCGAAATCGGCAACCGTTTTAGGGGAGTGGCGGACAAGGAAAGCATAGAGTTCTTGCTTTGCTCCTCGCATAAGGAATCTGTTTCTTTTCTTCCGTCATTTCTTGTCCGCGCGGCGAAATAATCACTTCATTTCTTCAACGAAGATGACTTCTTCGTTGGAGTGCTGCGTTCGAGTTTCAAGCAAAAGTGCAGCTCGTTCTTTTATCACCACGGTAGTGAAGGTCTTAAGAAACTCTCTTTTGAACTGAGTCCAGTAGGTCAAACAGCTCTCATGGTTCTCGAACCAAGTTCGACCAGCATCTTATAAGTAAAAGAAGATGTGCCGGAAAGTTTCTTCATCGTCCCACCTGTTGAAGATGCGGACGCGCTCCAGCGTCTCCAACCATTTCTCAGGGTCTTCAGCGGGTGCTCCCCGGTTACGATGGCGGTTCCCGGGCCTGCTGGAGGACGATTGGCGACGTTGTTTCCCGCACAATGGGTGTTGCTGAAACGTTCGTTCTTTTCGGCCCTTCTGGCAGAAGACCGAACTCGGGTAGTAATATTTGCAGTCAGCGAGCTTTATCTGGTTGGACTGGCTTGGTGGCTTCTGAATGTCGTACTCAGACTTTATGTCTGAGTACCCCGCACCTACCCCAGATATCACGAAGCCAAGGACGACGCAGTTGTCTTGAAGGAGAAACAAGTTTATTGGAGCGAACTTGTGCTCCCATAACAACTGAAAAGAATACAGAGGGGGAAGCAGCGGTCAACAAAGTGACTTGCGGAAGGCGAGTGTCCATCGAATCGAATGCCGCGGCGTGGGCACTACAGCTTTACTTTTTCGGCGCAAGTGTTTCTGGAACCGTCGATTTACATCCAAAATATTGTAGATCAAAGAAGATTACTGTAGACTTAGTGACGTAGGGTCAAACAGTCTGCTTATCTGAATGAGATATCCGTGGGCATAAATATAAAGAATAGAAGACGCACATCGCTTTGGACACACATACCAGAGCCGGGCGTTGCGGGCAGTGAAAACAAACAATAAATAAAGAAACCCATGCATGGTTCGCGGCTATATACTAACCTCAGAACGTTGCTTGGGAAACAGGTATCTCCAAGGTGACGCACTTCACCATCAAAAGCCTGTTCTAAATAATGCACGCATGACCAATCCAAGCGCTACGGAACGCAGACTTCGCAATTCCTCCTTGTGCCAACTTGGAATTTCCCGACGGATAACTCAGAATTGGCTTCACGCACGGAGGCTGAATAACACCAGCACAAACGTTCATTCTCAAGTTGCAAATTCAAATCCAGGTACTCGAGTCTGTTTTAACGAGGAGTCTCAAGGGTTAATTTCAGGCCTCGCCCAACCACATCTAGCCCCACTCTACAAACAGTGCTTTTCCATTATACACGTTGTGGTTTCATATTTTTTGTTCGCGTTTTTTTGACGGCCACTATACTCTTCAGTCTGTCGGTGTAGTCCTTAGTCGCGGCAACTGGGCGTTGACGTGCGCCTCTGGAAGATGTCTCTGGTATTGTGCACTCCTAGCGCAATCAAGCGAGTAGGTGCCTGTTGGATGCCCGAAGGCTTGTTTAAAGTCCTTCCGTATAATTGTGTTGATCGTCCTCCTTTCTTCGGCCAGCAGGGTTGCGTAAGATGGGAAGAACATATTTCTTGAAATAAGGAAAGCTTGAACTAGACTCAGCATGTCCTGCTCCTCAATATTGTGTTTTCAGCTGTCAATGCTCCAGAGCAGCCTGATAATTTCAGAGGTTGACGATTCCGATTTTGATATTGGGAGTCAAAGCCAAAGTCTATTCAAAGTCGAAGAATTTTATTATAAATAGAAGGCTCAGTACCTGGTTAGGATTTACAGAAGGACAGTCCCAAGGTCACAGACTGCAACGGGATCTCCTATAAAGTTTGGCATAAGTGATCGTAAACAAGTTCAGCAAACAAGAGATTTGAATGATAAGAGTGATTTTAGTAAAAATATCCAGACAGTACGTAAGTATTAGCAAGGTTGTAAATGTTATGCTCCATCAAATACTAGTGAACATAAACACAAATCAAAAAAAATACTGAAATGCAGATACCTAGAAATTGGAACAACGAAACAAACAGATCAATTACTACAAATGTAAAACAGCGAAGGAGTAGAAACACGTTATAAAGAGTTTTAATAATATTCCTTTCAAAGTGAAATTGTGCAGAAAGCGTAGTGCTGATATTAGTAACTTTTTTAGACGCAGTGCTTCTCGTATCCGTATCATGGATGAGATTGCCAAAAAGTTCTGATTCTCTTTGACTAGATGGTATTTTACATCACATTTGAAAGAATGGAGTGTTTGAGTCACTCATCTTCTTCGCAAGTGCATTCTTAATGAGTACATGCGAAGAAATGGCCTGTTTGGGGTTGCCGAAATTAGCTCAAATGTAGGCGGGAAAAAATTATCATTGCTCGAAAATCTCGTGAGGCTGTGGTTGGAAAGGGATGAGGCAGTAAAAATGGCCCAGGGAAGTTGATGAAATATAGATCGCTAGAAGATACAAAGACTATACGTGAGGAGATTCGTGACTGCCAAAATGATGTGATTTTTCAGTAAAGGGTTGGCCTTAGAAAGGTACGAGCTGGCGGTTAGGATTATAAGCGCTTGATTCGGATTATTTGCATCAACGAGATATGACTTTGCATGTGTTGCCTCAAGAACTGATACGAGTAAGTAATATGAGAGTGAACAAAAGAATAATAAAGCGTGGTGAGCGTCTGACGACTGAAATATGGACGAGCACTGATGATTATACGTATGCCATATGCCCTTTTCTTTTTACATGTAACCAGATTGAAGAGCATACTTCAAAATATAGTCTAATTGAAAACCTAGAATTGTTGAACTGTTGTTCTACAGGTGCTGTGCAATGTAGAGTGACGGAATTAAAGTTGTGTTTTGTTTATTTGAGTTAAATACAAGAAATTGAGCTTTTCAATGGATTAATTAGTAGCGTGTTGTAGCTTATACGGGTTTGTTGTTTATTTTGTCTGTAAAGGTCGTCATACTTTTGTGGAAAGTGAAAACAACCCGTGGGGGCAGCGTAGGAGAGGCATTTTGAGGAAGAAAGGCAATTAGGTTAATCTTTATTGTAAATTAAAATTATAGTGTCCTAGTATGGAGCCTTGAGGAACACGTTTGTTTTTGGTAGCCGCGTTAGAGAAAACTCCAGAAATGGAATTGACCTCTTCCTATCACACAAATAGCTTTTCAGTAATTGGAAAGGTGGTCCATATATGCCAAAGACTCCTAATTTTTTTGAAGTGCAATGATTTAGGTGAGAAAAAACCTTTCCTATATTAATAAAAATAGAATCTGCATAATATGGATTGTACTTATTGTTTAAGGGTGGTCAGTAAATGAAATTACTGTGAGATCATTGGACTAGCCTTAGCGGAAAGCCGTACTGGCAAGCGGAGATACTATCACATGAATTGAGGTAACTGGTAAGTCGCAAAAGAAATAACTTTAAATGACTGACTAAAGGAAGGCAAAATACACATGGGCCTGTAGTTAGACGTTAAGTATCAGTCTCCTTTTTTCTACAGTGGTATTGTTTTTCTATGCTTGAGTTATATAGGAAACACGCTATTCGGTTTGTTCAATGTCCGCAGTAAGCTGCGGCGCGCTTCACTTATATGAACAAAGGTATTGCCCGCGCCGTTGTTTGTTTGAAAATTGGAATGTCCGTTGTGTTTTCTAAAATGTTCTCGCACAGACCTCGGGCTAATGCGCTGGTGTTGATATTCTGTTGGTAGCTTTTTCACTTCTCTCTTTGCTTATCGCGTCTCAGTTCGCTTCTCCTACCTTGTCCTTAAGATGGATCTTACACATCATCGGGAGCACTTCGATCTCAGTGACCACTTTTTAAATTTTCCTCGCGATTTCGCAACTTGCGTTGGCGATTTTTGCTCTAAAGGTGTGATCTGGACAAGTATCTCTCGTCTGGCTGGTGATACTTCTAGCTGGCGTGGATGGGTCTGTGATGGGGGTGAGGCTCTTTTCTATATTGTTAGAGAGTTATCCACCTAGTTTGGTTTGGTAAGTGTCGAACAGTAAGTTTATTTTCCCCATTGAGGCTGGGTGTTGCCTCCATGTTGCTTAATGACATGACCTACTGCATCTGCGAAGCGGCGCCCATACTACATGAATATTTGTCGCAGCTGGCTTCTAGAATGACTGTCCAAGGTACGAGGTAGTAAAACCGCGGAGTGATCGGTTCCGAGTAATATTTCACGCCTGCCACGAATCCGAAAGTTGAATATTCTGAAATGGTGTGATAGCACTGATTCACCAAGCTTACGTTTTTTTACCTTTTAGCTAGCATAAGTACTGTTTTCACCGGATTTTTCTTGTTCTCGGAGATAAACCTCTATTTCTAGAGCAATCTGACCTGGTAGGGACCGCATTGTTTCTTTTTTTCCGATTCGCCTCCGATTTCAGTTCCTGCTATTCTATCACTGTTTTTTTCTCTATTCCCTATTCATTCCAGGATTACCAAGCTTCTGTAGCTCTTCTTTAGGCTCTCGTTCTGCAGTTTCCACTTTCGGAACCATCCATGCTTAGTTTAGCGTTATTCTGCATATTACTTTCTCTGAGGACCTTCAAATAATCAATCCAGTCTTGCTTCGACCATCGTTGTCCTGCGTTCAAGTCAATAGTTTTCTACCAGTGGGAAAGTCTAAATACTAAATATAAGCTATAAGGATAGTCCTATCGCACCTGTTGCAATTTTTGCTGTTCTGCCGTCATCCATTACTAGCAGAAGTTTCATTTTTTTATATCTCGGTCCCGATTACAACCAGGCAGCCTAATGTGCGATACCTTGTCGACCTGTATAGCTTTGATTACTGTTTACTGTTTCTGGTTGAATTGTCTCGCATTTATAGTGTTGTTTCAGCTACGTCCATGGAGATGTTTCACACGTTGCCAAACTAACAAATTTGCACCCTCTGTACTGTCATCCTTGCACTGAGTTTTCGTACCCCAGCTTCAATAAATGACCGTTCACATGCGCCTGTTCAGCACAAACCGATACTTTCGGTCAGACGAGTGTCTCCCCAGCCACACCACAGCTGTTAAAAAGCACAAAGATACTGTCCTATTTTCAGTAGCGTGGAGAGTAGACGGCGTCCTTTTCGGTTCTTGTACACCGACCTTCATGTTGCTTGCCGCAGCGTTGTCCGCACTGAGGTCGTGCGTCGTTCCTTGAATTTCTTTCAGCTTACAGGTGCTCTATAAATCCGCGAGGTGAGATTTGGTTGTACGCACCTGAAGCAGGCACCAATTTCGTTGAGAATAGCCTACCTTACGGTCATCGGAATGATCCTAGAAAAGTTCTCTGGTTGAATAACTTTTCTGCTGGGGGGAACGTTGATTGTTACGGCCGCAACCTTGCAGCTGAAGGGTCTTTGTAGCTTCCTTACGATTTCTTTCGTCTTCGCAGCTGCTTTTTGATACAGTTTTGTTTGTGCGGAAACACTAGCAGTTCATTTAGATGTCGTAAGCCTTCCCAGCGTGTTTAGCGCCCTTCTAAAGCGTTTAATTAGCTTAGCGCTTTACCAACTGCACTTAAGCCACTGCTCATATCGGGTTTTCACTCCAAGTATACTGTCAACTCCCGCAGAGTTACTCTTTTTAGCCCTCCGAATAACGCCGGTGGGTACATTGTGTTCCATCTTCAGTAATTTAAGTGCAGTGTATGGTCTGCACACTCTGCCCGATAATACGAAGTTTAGTGTCGTTAGCAGAACTTCAGAACCTACTTTCTCTAGCCTATTAGGTCACTCATGTGCCGATGAACCGATTTTTCTCGACTTCGGAACTTTATCACACACTTTTTTCGCATCCTCCGAATTTTATTTTTCGGAGTACTGGAGCGCTTTTATAGCAGCCGCCACTTTTCCAGTTACAGGTTATGGTAAATTGCATTTTATCGTTGCTCGAGCTAGGTGTGGGGTGAATCGTAGACAAAATCTGAGCACAGAATCGGTTGCACTCCAAAAAATTTTGCGCCTAACCCCAGCGCTTCCACTATGAATAGTTTATTGAGCTACATTGCATCTAGCGCTGCACCTTGTGATACCGCCTGCTGTGCGATGTTCAAATTTTTCCGTACGCCCCCTGGTTCTGAACTCAATTGTAGACAAGTTTGCAAGAAGTGCCATGTCATACTCAATCAGTCTGCCAAATTCGGCATTCGCTTGTTGTTTTGTCAGATGTTCCCATTGGCTTCTTGGTGTTCATGAGGCTTGCGATTACTAGTTTAATGTGCATGTGAGTGGCGAGTGACGTTTTTTCTGGACACTTCACTATTTGCTTTACGAGTGTTTGGATAAGCTGAGAGCTAAGGAAAGAAAAGTCATTTGTTTCATTCGTAATCCCTTCTTTGCTCATTTCAGGGCGAGTAATATTGGCGCCTTGGTTTTAGCCGTTCCGCAGCCTATATTGCCCACTTCGGCATCGTTGTGTGATCCAAGCCAATGCACCGATTCCTCTCCGTTTGCTAATGTTCGGTTGAGGTGCAGGTTGACGTTTCTTCCCGACGGGGCGGTAGCATCCTGGTAACGCCACAATTGTGTGTGATGAGCGAGGCCAGAGATAGCATAGAGCAGAAACGTTAAAAACTGTTAAATAGCACTATCTTGGTTTCGCGAAAGCGCAGCTTTTGATAATAAAAACGCCCTGTTCATGTGCACAACACTCTGCCACTATTCTGTGCACCTTAAAATACGATAATATTACAATATCAGTGCAGGGCTCATAAGTTAAATTCAGGAGTCGGCGTAGTAGGGTTGCGCCGGGAATCAGCAGCTTCGGAGTCGGCAAAAACACGGCACAAATTCGGGATTGACTTCAACTTTCTGAGTTAGTCCTTTGTTCACTGAGTGCGAACTGGATTTAAAAGACAATTTTACGCTTGTGTTTTAGTCGGAACCGAAATACAGAGTGCGAGATGCGAGTCAGAAGCGCAACTTTAACTTCGCGGGTGAACAATTACAGAAAACTCAATTGCCTCGCTGCGGTTGTGGCATCCTAAATGTGAGTCTTTATTAACCAACCGGCGATCAGATGGTAGGTGGCGACACGTGGGTGGAACAGGTACAACCCCTCCATGGCGAACGCAGTATCTGGTGAAGTACTGGCGGGAGTGCCGGCAGTTAAATGTTTAAATGATCGATGTAGTGTTTCAGAATACAAAGTGTTTCTACGTTGGATGTACCGCCAGTTTCCGCTGAGCAGCAAGATGCATTACTCAAAATGCCACAAACGGCAGAGCGCGCGGTGTGAAGAAACGAAGAATGGCAACAAAATAATAGAGTAGAACCCATCGAGAGGCGGGCCTTGCAGACGGGGCTGAGGCACATCCAGCGTCTGCTGGCCGTACGTGACGGGGCTCCGCTCCTGCAGAGGTTCCGTAGCCGGCCCAACTCGCACATGAGAGCACTGCTCACTATCTTCGAGGAGGGCATCGAGGCTCCGAACCGACCCTGTCTGGAGTCGCCACAACCAGACACCGGGGAGGCCCTGCAGATCACCCCGACCTCCCGCTGGGTCCGCAACAAGAGGACCACAGCACCCCAGGCCATCCGCCAAGAGGCGGCCGTCCTGCTCCAGGACGAGCTCAGCAGCCACCTGCATCTCTTCACGGACGGCTCCGTCAAGCCGAGCACGTGCGAGGGGGGGCTGCGTGCGTGGTTGCCTGAGCTGGAAGCCAGCCAGAGCTGCCGCCTGCCCTTTCCCACTTCCTCCACACGGGCGGAGCTGGCAGCGCGTGCACCTGGCCGCCGACCTCCTCCTCGAGAGGGGGCCCCATAACCACCCCGTGGCGGTCATCCTCACGGATTCCAGGACTGCCTGCTGCGGCTGCACGCGGCCGATCAACCCACCAACAGCAGCGGCTACCCGGAGCGCTCCCTTGCACCAAGCTGCGCACTGTGGACTCCCGAGGCTGCGAGCTGCGGCTCCACTGGCTAGCCGGGCCACAGTGGCATCCGGGGGTAACGAAGCCGCCGACGGCCCGCGCCAGGGAGGCCCACCAGTTATGGGCACACCAGTCCCAAGACGTCACCGCGTTCGACGAGGCCCGCACTGCCCTGGCCCGCATGGTGCAGACCATGCATCCCCGACCTCGGGTCGTGAGCGGCCTGGCGCCCAGCCGTTGCCGTCAACGCATCAGCAGGGACGCTCGCTGCCTGCTTCCTCCGCATGCGGCTCAACTGCTGCAATGTGGCGGAGCGTCGGGCACCGACACGGGTGCAGGACTCCCCTACATGTGCGACTGTTCAGAACTGTAGACGCTCGAAGCACGTACTCTGTCTTCCTGCCCCCCCCACGCGAGCCCGAGAGCAAAGCTCCACCGAGCGCTCCAGCGTCGAGGCCTTCCCAGCGCCGACATGGAGGGACCTTCTGCTCCCAAAGAGACCTGCGAGCAACCCAACGGGCAGTCTCACTTAGATGCTCATTTCTTGGAGACGACCGGCCTTACGCAGCGGCTGTAGCCCGAAGTGCAGTGATTGATTGGTGTGCCCGGACTGACAGCGTTCTAGGGACTGACAGCTCTCTTTATACCTTTCTCTCTCTCTCTCTCTTTCTACTTTATCCTATCACTCCCCCTCTACTTCCCTTCCCCTGCACTGGGTTGTATGCGGTGAGCTCCCTGCCGAGTTCAAAAATATCCCATAGTGAATTTCCTTTCATTTTCCCGTCGCACACCACCACCACCCCCCCAACGGAAATAATAAATAATTAAAGCAATTATTAAAATATGGAAATCCTAAATAAAAAGTGTAAATTGTATAGAAGTAATGGGCGTTTATTAACAGATTCGCGTGGCAACCGCGGATGCTGTTGCCAACGGCCTTAAGTCCTGCCGTTGCTAAATTAAATGCAGGAAAAAGTCCGTGCGCTAGTGAAGGCTGTGCTTGGTGGCTACCGCTTAAGTCCCAGGCTCGCGAAGTTGCTTTGGCAAAACAAAAGCTGAAGCGTTCGCCGTAGTTGCAGCAACACATGCTCGAAACAAGAACACGTCGTTCGTAATTCCTCGTGGCGGCGTACGCATGCGCCGGGTACCAAAGGAAAGCTATGCGCGCAGCAGTGTCGGCGGAGATGTCGACATTGCTAGGCCGCAGATATTTCGCACGCCAGAGGAAGAGGCCCTGCTTCGAGAGGTGCGGCCTTGCTCCACTACACAAACTTCGCCATTGAAGTATTTGGCATGAGTGCAAGCTACCCTGAATGTTTTTGTGATCTGTGAAATCGTATGCCGTTCTATCCAATCGGTAGCGGTTTCTGCCTACTATTTGTTTCTTTATTTGCTTCCATTGTAATGTCTTATTTATTTAGGGAACGTCGAAATAGATTTACAATAAAAGCACTCTAAAAAACACGCAAACTTTTCGCAACACTAAATTGGGGACATTGGCAATCTTTAAACGCTTATAAAATTAGTGTACACATTTTGTTTTCTTTTTGATTTCCCAGGTGGGGACTATCCTCGAGGATATTGCCGAATATCCCAGAGGTTGGAAAGGGGAAAGAAAAAGCTTGTGAAACCCTATTATAGAGGATATACCATGCGATATTTCTTATTTGGCTGGCCAGGAAAAGTACGTATTGTTCTGCCTCAATTTTACTACGCATGCTAATAAAAATATTTCAAAGTACAGGTTTGTAGAGTTGTGGCGATATCAATGGGTGTAAGGCTTTCTGATTTGCCTTGAAATTGATGCGTTTATCCCAAAATGAAGTACCAAGTCAGTTTTTTTGGAAGAAGTATGAAGGGCATACAATGCATTTACATATTTGTACTGCACCCATAATCGAACGAAAGTGCTGGGTATTTTAGTGTTCATATTTTTAGAGTATGCCTGAAATTGCTCTGTGAAAATCAAACCTGTATTATGTATGATGTATTTAAACGATACGGAAACATATTTCCAAGCGAACATTCTCACCATCATCTGTGCAATTGTAAACGCATAGGTTACATGCCTGAATATCGTACGTCGTTCATCATGTGGTTTGTGACGAAACCGCCTTCCGTATGAATGCTCTGACCCGCTATTGAGTGTAGATATCTCAGAAACGCTTGTCGAGCAAGTGTCCCGTTGTTGGCTCAGTGATTACGGTTAGCCTCATTTTACTCGTTGTCGTTCATGCCATATGCGGCTGATACGTCCAGATTCATACTTTGGTAGTAATATTTCTGGAATTGAAAGGACGACGAATGTGATTATTTTAAGATATAACGTGTAGAGTGGTGCGGATGCCTAATATTAATACCGTAGGTGGCTGACATCGAAGTTAAGTAAGAAAAAAGATGAAGTTTAACATTTTGGTAGCAGGAGCAGGTAAAATGGTCGGTGTCGTCCAATAGCGTGATTCCTATTAGACGCTTACAATTAGCCAACTGTTTATCTTCCCTAACAGAGCTTAAAAAGTCCTCTTTTTACGCAAGCTTTCACTTACTAAGAGTTGGTAGTCGTGATGTATGTCCTGCTGATAATCGAATGTCTGTCATCAGAGTAATTTCCAGTGCACGGCTACGTCACCCACTGATTTGCGGCGAAAAAGAATTGCTTCGCAGGTACGTGCGAAGCCATCGGTTCCCTGCTGTAGTGATGCCGCACATAGTGCAAGGAGCTGGGAGCTGTTGGCGGGGAGGTCGTCTTGTACACAAGATAATTTTGAACACAGAGGAATGTGTGTCACTCTGCCGTATAGCCTCAAAATAAATGCAGGCTGAGTGTTTCGGTTTGCTCTGGTGTGAAGGCATAAAGTTGATATAATAAGGAGTCAAGGATGCGACAGTTTTCAAGACATTTTGGCGTCCAACTCAGTGGTTTCAAGCAGGGCCACAAGATTGGAGCTTTTGATATTGGAAAATCAGAAAAGCCGTTAGTGAATTCTTACATAAGAAATGGTACCAGGCGGTTACGCGCCCAAATCTTAGGGACCAAACCCTCTTGCCATGACTAGTTGAGCCGATAAAAAAGAGTGTGACAGGGCTTATTGGCCGAGGGGATACATGGCTGCGTACGTAACTTCGTCTGGTCCTAGTGAAGATATACTTGGCACATATCTAACGCCGCATCGAGCTCTTTTATTGAAAATGTGACGTCCGCGCAGGTGCAGATAATATGGGGACGACGCGTATGTCCGCTTGGCTGGTCAGGCTCGATCGGACCTTCTGTCTCGTTGGATCTTTCGTCTCGCCGATCACGTGACGGATTGGAACTTCCGACTCGGTGGATATTTCGTATCGTTGGACATTCAGGCTCGATCGTACCTTCCGACTCGTTGGATCTTTCGTCTCGTAGGACATTCAGGCTCGATCGTACCTTCCGTCTCGTTGGATTTTTTGTCTCGCCAATCACGTGACGGATTGGACCTTCCGACTCGGTGGATCTTTTGTCTCGTTGGACATTCAGGTTCGATTGGACCTTCCGACTCGGTGGATCTTGCGTCTCGTTGGACATTCAGGCTCGATTGGACCTTCTGTCTCGTTGGATCTTTCGTCTCGCCGATCACGTGACGGATTGGACCTTCCGACTCGGGGAATCTTTCGTCTCGTTGGACATTTAGGCCACATGTGTTTCCAAACGCTTCGCTGCACAGAGCACACACGTGACATATCTGTTCGCGAAATGGCGAACGGTAATTCAACGTGGTCATTATCTGCCCTCTAAACCTACAGAGAGACAACAAAAGAGCGCGTAGATTTGAGATTAGAAACGAAAATTAAATGTAGAAAAGAAATTAGGCAATGAAAAAAATACCTTCTGGGGTTCGAAACCAAGCCTGCAGCACCAGTACTCAGTGTTCTACATCGAGACCACAGAGCTTTTTTTCTTTATTGCCCATCTCGGACAGCAACACCAGGTACCAGGTACAATGACAAAGAAAAAAATCACAGTAATGCCGCCATGCCCCGCCGGGCCGGTGTTGTCATTTAAAATTCCCTAAGCGTAGTCAGGGGTTAATTTTAGACAACCACTCTGGTGGAGAGTTCTTCGCTCTCTGAACTTCAACAAACTGTGACACACTTTCCCTAAAATACTGTCTCGTTGGTCGCGTGTCGACATCGCAATGCAGACCGCAGAGCCCGAACGGTGGGTTTGCTTTAGCAGGCACTCAAAAGAATAGCGCGCGCAGTGACATCACACATGTTACGTGGGTGCTCTGTGCAGCAGGGCGTTTGGAAACACGCGACCGGGCCGGAACTGTGCCAGGCTCACAAACGGACACCCGGGCCCGGGCTTGGTGTTATGGGGCCGAGTCGGGTTCAGGCTTCATAAAGCGGGCACGTGCCTTCAAAGTTAGGTTAGTGCAGGGCTTCTAACTCTTCACTTCAAGCATGTTTAAAGTGATAAAAACTTACGTGGTTTTTTGGCGACAGCCTTACATAGGAATTAGGCCCCATGAGTACGTGCATTTGTATCTGATGGGAGAAATTATAGGCACTGCTCGTTCCTTTGAGTGAGAATGTGGGAAATTTAAGTGGGTAGGCAGGTTAATATCTTCGGCAAACGTGTATGGGGAATTGGCCACGAGCTTCTACCAGCCACTCTGGTCGTTACTGGGTAATCGTATGTGTGGGGAAGGAAGAATTCGGATCAGTTCTCCATCGTCAGCACGCCGGCACATGATTTTCGGTGAATGGGCGAGGAAAACAAAATACAACTTTAATTTCAAAGGCTAGGGTTCAGCACCTCACGCAACTCATTCGCAGCCAGAAACGACCTTGAAAAAAAATAGCAGTGGCTTAGCTCGGCTATGCCAGGATATACATAGCGTGAGCTAAGGTTCAGCACCCGTATTCAAATTTGATTGGATTTCAATCCAACACAATCCAATCCAATCCAATCCAATCTAAATCAAACGCAATCCAAGCCAATTCAATCTAAGCCAATCCGATCCACTCCGATCAAAACCAATTCAATGCTTCTCGCGCAGAACTATGGTGGCTAGAAGGGGAGGGGGGTCAGCATCGGCGCGCCGGAAAGGCAACGAGAATTCATCAAGATGCGGCGGCGCTGCTGTCGGCTCCGAGATGCCCGAGCAAGCCCCCGCGCGTAGCAGCCGCCTTTCGCCGCAGCTGTTTCAAGGTAATGCGGTTTTAGGGGGTCCTATAATAGAGGCTAGTTGGCACACTTTCCTGACTGATTGCTGCGAAACGTGTATTGGCCCTGAAAACTAACGTCTTGAACTTCTTCCTTATATGTTAGCTGCGTGCGACGCTCGCATCGTGAAGCGCTGGAGGATAGCGAATAAAGTGACTTGCCACGAGCTTGTCACCAAAGCAGCATCCGTGCCGTATTCGCTTTGGTGCTAAAGTGTTCAAGCAATGTCTTAGTTTAGATTAACACGCAGCATGAACCATTATAGAAACAGTTCGTTTGAAGGAATTCAGGTCGAAAAGTAAGTCTCTTTCGTACAAGCTTTTATACATGTATATTTGACACAGACTCCTAGGGAGGAAATGTAGGTAGAAAATGTGCATCAACAATGCAAACAAGGCTATATATAGCCAGTAAAGACACAGTCAGTAGTTAATTAGCAAACACAGATCAAGTCATTTAGTGTCCGAAACTATACATTTTTGCTAGATATTTTCAAAAAGGAACGGTTACAGCCGCTCTCTGTACCACTCGCACGTTTACAGCTTCGGCTAAGTAATTATCACAAGTAACTGAAATTCCACATACTATAACAGTCATCCTAGCGGCCAATTGTTATGTAACTTTTCATGCGACTTTTTGTAGAACAACAGTTTAGGCTATTTTTATATATCCATACAGTATGCATCGACAGCAGACGAGAATTCTGCAACGTTTACAACTTGACTGTAAACTAATTTGTCACAAGTAAATAAAACTCAATGTAATGAGGAAGCTGTCCTTTCGGCCAATTGCCATATTATTGCTTTCGGAAAAGTTCTGATAAAACAAGAGCTACAGCCGTTCAAACGTTGACAGTACGCGATGAAGTTGGCTTTGCCGCAATGAGTTTTTTTTTTGCACCGCGGTGCAATACACAGAACCCAAGCACTGAACAGCTCTTTGAATTTCACGGACCATATCCATAAACAGCTTCTACGTAAAATCTCCTACCTCCCCAAGCGGGAACCCCTGTGTAGATGCGACGCATAGGCGTAGCGGCGAAGGGACCGCGTTTTATAGCGCGCATAACTTTGAGGGGACTGCGTAAACCAGTCCCCGTCGATGACGACGTTGGCATACTTGTAAAGCGGCGTGGAGTCTAGGTGTTTGAGCCAATCGTGGATGTTGCTTCGCTGGAAAACGGCACACCGGTTATATGCGCAACGCACCTGAAGGAGAGGAAACCGCGGAAGAGAGAGTACTGCATGTTGCGCTAGGATCGTGCAGAACCCAATGAGAGGAATGCTGGACGCACACACAGGATGGAATGTATTTACAACATATTTAGCCACTCAAGGA
Organism: Haemaphysalis longicornis; assembly: GCA_013339765.2. Classification (NCBI taxonomy): domain Eukaryota; kingdom Metazoa; phylum Arthropoda; class Arachnida; order Ixodida; family Ixodidae; genus Haemaphysalis; species Haemaphysalis longicornis. Next base: position 31,794,033 of record CM023448.1, on the reverse strand, counting down.
GATGAAGGAAACTCAAAAAATAGAAATGTTCGCAAAGCGGGTTCGGTTAGCTTTTCCACGGCAGTGGCTGTCGCTAGGCCCCCAAAACAGTTGCGTTGAGCACGGCTCACAGGTACGTCTTGTTGGGGCGCAGTGGTCGTCGAGGGTGAGGGTCGCAAACTTGGCCAACCGCTTCACGGACAGGTCGCCAACGGGCTGGTGTGGGACGCTCCGGAACACCCTCGCGACCAAGCACACCAGGCCCGGAAGTCGTGGCCAGGACTTAGCAACCCGGCGGGCCGAGCAGGAGCATGGGGTCGCTGACGCACCCCGAACGTCGGCCTCGCAGCAGCAGAACCCTGGCTCGAGCCGGAACGTGACGACGCGGCAGAGCCTTGCGATCACTCGTGCCCGAGCCGCACCCAGACGGAAGCTCGCCTTGGTCACCGATGGCGACGGTCTCGTAGCGGACGGCACGTCGACCGGACGTCTGACATGGGAATGCCCAGTCCAACCGTGCCCTGTCTTGGTCGCCCTGCACTTCCCGGGTTCGCAGCGCTTGCTCGCACCACGCCCTCGTCTTCTTCTTCTCCGTGATGTCTTTTTCCCAGCGGCCACTTGGTGTCTCCCGCGATGTGAAATCTTTCACTACTTTCACCGTGCCCCCTCCGAGCCACTCATCACACTGCACGTGCGCCGGCCCCAGAGCGTCTGTCGCGGCTATGACGCAACACAATCCAACACAATCCACTTTAATACAATCCAATCCAAATTCAATCCAATCCAAGCCAAGCCAAGCCAATCTAATCCCAATCCAATCCAAGCCAATCCAATCCAATCGAATCCAATCCAATTGCCCCTCGCGAGAGAGTGTTCGCTATCGGAGAGGAGAGGGGGTGAGCGGCGAAGAGCGCAGCTGGCGCGGTGAGGAGAATGGGGGAGGGGTGGACAATGCCGCCGCCGACGACGACGACGCCGGAGGGACAAGGCGAGTGAATCAGATGCTCTACATCTAAAAATTTTCACCAGCCCGCTGTATACGTTGTGAAAACACGAGCCCTCTATGCCGGCGAGGCAGGCGAGGCCAGGCGCGGCAACGGCGGTCTGCTGCTCGAGGCATCCCGGTAACGACGCGCCGCGCCGCCGCTCGACGGCATGAAATACCAAGCACGCCGCCGAACACGGGCGCAGTCGAGCCGATGCTGACACCTACCCTTCTAACCACCATAGAAGAACGGCCCTTCTCGGCACACGCGAAACCGCTCAACCTCGGCAAGTGTAGCTTACGCTACAAAAGCGCGTTTTGTAGGACTCGCGAATTTCGCTCAACAGTGGCGCGTAATGGACAGGAGTGACGTCATATGGGCCACACACGCCACACATCAGAACATGATTATCGGTGTGTTAGGTGCACGCTATAGCATTGAAGCGATGGGATTAAAGGGAAGAAGATGCCCCACTTCAATAGCCAAGTCATGTGTCTTAGCGGTGGTTTATATCGGCAGCCACCAATCACGCGTACAAGATACTCTGACATCAAGAAAAGTTGCCGAAAAGTTGCTAAGGAGTGAGGCGCCACTGCTTCCGATGTCTTCTTTGATATCTCCGTTGCATCTATGAAGTTTGCAATAAAATTTTTGCCATTGTTATCGGGACAAATCGGTTTGTTATCGGTTTTAATAAACCAAACTTGTGCTTTGTCTTTGTGGCGCCTTTAAGGCCGTTACCTCAAAGGTGTTCTTTGTACTCTACTTACAACTCCACAATCAACGTCGTAAAACCTGGAGGCGGGACGTCAGGCATAAGAACTGCACCCCCTAAATACCCGACAGTTGCGGCTGCTTCTCTAACGAAGAGTCAGATATACGAACAGAAGTTACCATGCCCCAGGAGGTAGGGGAATTTGACAACGTTTCGTAAACGGCATTATAGGGTGCCTTGATGCGCGCCCGCTCCGCTGAGGGTGAGGACAACCGCGTTGTTTGCTAGCGCGACCGCCATTTTCTTGCATCCGCGGGACTCGGGGCGCGCGTTCGCTGCGTGACGCGCCTTGACAGTGCTGGTCTCCCTAACAGTGTGGGCTTTATTTGGCTTTACTTTTGATATTCATTCCTTTTCTAGTATCGATAAACAGACGAGTAAGGTTTTGCTGAAGGATTCTCTATTTTGAGATGATTAGCGTAGGTATGGCGAATGCCTTTCTGTTTTTACGATAGGGGACACGGCGGGCAACGTCTCGCTGTCGTTGTCATACCGCGGCGTGAACTCGCTGTCGTTGCGTTTACATATAAACATAGCAGAAAGTAGGCGCAGTACACGAACGGAGGGAACTGCTACATATATGACTACAAATGTCCGGCAGGCTTGCGGCCACTGAAACTCGCGGTACTTACATAGTATTGCCTGGCGGCAAACTGTGTCATGCATTCACTGTGCAATCTAAACATGATTGATTTACTGATGCTTAAAGCACCTACTCTACATAGGCGGTGAGGCGCGCTGCAGTGGAGGGCTCCGAATTAATTTTGACCACCTAGAGATCTCTAACAAGCGCCGAAATCTCGAACACACGGCGTTTGTATTTTCGTCTCCATCTAAAGAGCGGCAACCGCAGGCCGAGTATCGAATCAGCGTCCCTAGGCTGCAATCTAAACACGAAGGCTTACACGGAAGTAAAAATAATAATTTATTGCCTTGAAGCACAAATACACTATGTACAAACTGATTAAGAACATACTCCACTGCTGCTACGTTATACATATGTACAAAATGATACAAACACACTTCACTGCAGTTATAAAACAGGTAATGTTAATTGCGTTGGAATGTTTTCGAGCTTGGTTTTTGAGGTTGTGAATTGCGTTCTTTGCATGTGTGTGATGTTCTTAAGTACGGTGTATCATCTTTCCAGGTCTGCTAACTGCTTTTTAAACTCAGCACAATCCCTTTGTGTCTCACTATACTTATTTTGTGATAGTTTTATTTGCCGAGTTTGGATTTCCGACATTCAAAGCTTCGACACCTGGGCTGTTGAGTTGGAGGTTTTCCGATGACGTTTCTTGTGATACTGTGTGAGTTGACTGGGGGAGCATTTCCCCTGTCTCGTGTTGCGTGAGGTTCTCCAGCGAGGTTTTCCACCTCTTCATCGTTGGATGTGGGCTCAGGCTGCGTTCTGTCTCTGGGTGGCTTTCGCTGTTTTGCAGCAACTAAAAGCAGAAAGATATGCAAACCAATGATCAAATTAGGCAGTAAGTTCAGGGAAAGCTTGGTAATCAAGGGAACGGGAAATCAAGCAAAGAACAAAGCGGAAACACTGCATGGCAAGTGTCTTTGATTATATAATTGTAATAATTAATCAGGTAGAGCGATTGTGTCTTTTCCACTGGAAATGGATTAAGTGGATGCCGGAGGTTAAGGTTGTGGCGTTAGCTGATCGACATTGCAATTGAATAGGTGAAAGTGACTCCCGATAAGAGCAGGAGAAGCAGCTTTAATACATATACATACTTACATGCCTGCATGCATAACGTGTTAAAGTCAAAAGAAGTGAAGCATGCCGGACCGGCGGCTCAAATGCCACTGGAACGTTTCCGAGAGGCCACCATGCACTGATTTCTGAAGTAATGTACGCACTTATACAAAACCACGCAGTGAATCAAATGGTAAATGCCTACCTCTGATTGGGAAAGGCGTTGGCACAGCGTTTGGCTTCAGCATCTTTCATCCATCTGCCTGGTTTTGTCAGAAACAGGATCCTTCAAAGTGAGCCTGCACGATAAATTGTCAATATAGGGTCCTTTTTCCCCGAGAAATAAGAATAAATGACGTGAAATCAAGGAAAGCGTACAAACTGGCATCGACACGTATCGGCTCACAGCCGCACATGATTCACAAAATAAAGGTGTAATTCACAGACTTCGTTTCACCTCCATGCGCTACTGTTATGACATGATAAGCGAGAATATCATGTCCTAAGTATCAATTTTTTGCACAAGAACATGTGAAACAGACCTTAAGTTGAGACAACGAGGAGAAACACGTGCATAACGCGTCGCATGCAGTTTTACGCTTCGGGATATATAATTCATACTGCCAAACATGGGCTTTTGCTGAAGTAAGTGTGATGTGCCGGGAAGACACTTCGGTACCGAGAATACTCGCACACCTTCTTACAACGAGCGCATTATTTCGTGATACAAAGTAAAATGACTGAAGATGCAAAGCGCCACACGTTTTATATCGGCCCCCCGCTTCAAGAGGCCACGTCCGTTTGCATCAATCAAATATAACAAGGCCGCAAAAGCATGATGAAACCTCCAAAATAAACACATAAAACCGTACGTATGCTATCCAGAAACAGCCACCCAGATATGCTGGCAATAACCCCGAATAGATTTGGCATTGCTTGGAAGCCGGGTACTTACTCTAGAGGTTCGTCGCCAGCCACTTGTCCCGCTTGGTCTTCACTGTCCACAGAAGCCGCCTTTTTGGGTCTGTAAGAAACGAAAACATCCTCCAGACATTTTTAGCGCTGTTAGAACGCGGCATCACCCAGGCATTCTGCAAAGAGAGTTTGTGAAGAGCGCCGCTTTTCGCCTAGCGCGGGAGTCAGCGGGGGCGGGATGCAAGAAAATGGCGGCGGCGCCTCCCTAGAACCGGTCTTGGCGGCGGCTACCCCTTCAAAGAGTGGCGCCAACCTCAGCGGAGCGGGCGCGCATTGAGGCACCCTATACCATGTACGGCTGCAGCGCCTCTACCGGTGCTCTTAAACAATGCGGAAACAATTACGGAATAATTAAATTACACCGCAGGCACAGGAGGATCGACCACCAGAAATGTGTGCCTGTACTTCGAATCCTGCATGAGTACGTTGCGATCTAATAATGAGCTACACACGCCCATAGTAGGACACGCTCGCAATAGGGTATTGCACAACGCTTTGTTATAATGCAAGTTCAGCCACACATCATTCATGATTGTGGCAGTCGAACTGTTTGTTGAAAACGTCTCTGCAACGTTTTCATGCACTTCACGAATCTGCGTTCAGGAAGTGAAATATTAGTAGAGCTTATAGGCACCGGTCACTGTTCAGAGGGCGCGACGAATAAGTACACCCAGCGCCGCCCCGCGGATGCTTGAGCTAACTTTGGGTCGGTGAGAGGGAGACGGCGGCCGCGCGTTCATATATTCGGCCCCTCTCGATTTGTTTTTGCGATTCTGCAATTGTTTTTGAAAGGTGTGTCGACCTTGAAAACTGTTCTGGCAAATAGTTTGCCCGTGTATCAAGTGCTTCTGTGCGATTTCCGGACAGTTACGGGGCTGAACTACTACTGTCGGCATCGCGTGCGCGAGAAGTTAGAGATTGTACGTTCCCGTGCGCGTGTTCGCCGTGAAAAACATTTACGCGACAGACATCGTTGCGAAGTCCCATTCTCAGCAAGGGAAGGTTATTTACAGCGCCAATTCAGGTCAGTAGCCAGAGTATACAACGGCGCTCCACAACAGAAGCGTGTCTGTTTTATTGTTTCCTCTGTTCGCGCAACCACACTACAGTTACTTTTTCGGTTTCCCTTCTTCAGCTCGGTTGGTGTTGTCACTAATTAACAACGCATTCCAAACGTTATTAGCTGTTGACAAAGTAAACGCAGTTCCACACAGTTCGAAATCTGCTGCGGAGCGGCGGTTGTCATCACGAAGATTCCGTTTAGTTTCGGCTTCTATCTTGTGAGTAATGTTAGAGTCTTCTTAGCGGCTAATTGTGATGCAGTGTTGTTCAGGCCGTTCGGAATTCTCTAAAAAAAGTATTTCCTCCTCCTCCCCATCCTCTGCTTAAACAATAATAGCCTCAACTTTCAGAGTACGCAAAACGCATTAAAGAATTCTCCTCGCCATCCTCTGCTTAAACAATAATAACCTCATTTTAGTACGCAAAACCCATTAAAGAAGTCAGCGCGAGTGAATGCAACCTTGCCTTTGATAGCTTTCCACGCTCTCGCTTGGAATGCGTGGCCGAACTATGTACACTTCGGGGAACAAAGTAGGGCAGTAAGCGGGATGCGTATTGACCGTCTTGACATTGCTTTTGGCATCACCCGCGAAGTGCTGTGAATGCATATTCTTGTGCCGCCTTTTGGTATCCTTTCGGTGCCTTGGATGTCGCTAAAAAAAGGTTACTGCTGATAAAACAATAGTGGCGGAAGCGGTAATACCTTGTGTTATGCAACTACTACGACGGCATGCGATTCATCGCAGCGCGTGATGTGTATGAACACTGAAAGCAAACGTTTTAGTTTTACGGCCCTTCGTGTCTGCGCTGCGCATAAACGGTAATCGTACTCATAAGTTTACTCCTTCCACTGACAAAAAATATCATGACTTTCTTACTTCCTTGACTTTTTTTACTGCTAAAATCATTTCTTGCGACGCTTATTCTCCCACGGCTGCCCGAGCGAGAAACCTGTGCAGAACGATGGCAGGCTGCCTTTTGGGGTTGTGGCTGTCCTTCGCGCAGCAGTAGTAGCGCTGCCACCTAATTCTTTCCTGCAGCCTTTTGGTCCTTTCGGACCCTGCAACTTGCAATGATAACTATGTTTCTTAAAAACCGTCCGCCACACAACGTCGAACCGCACGCAGCGCGTGTGTTTTTACGTGCGCTGAACGGCCGGTCGCGACATCCACCCACCCAGAGTTGCTAAGCGGCGGCGAGAGGCGGCGCTGGAGTCGCGCGCAAACTGCAGTGTCCGGTGCCTATTGCCAAATAAGGGATCCTACGCTAGCTCTCGCAAGCAAGAGGGTGGGCGGGGAGGCGGTGCCTCCTGACCCCAACAATGCAGTTTTCTTTTGAAAGAAACGGAACACCGAGTCGCAGTGAAGCAAGTGAAGGAAACGTGCTGGTTCAGGGGGCAAAAGGATAGAGTTACGTACAACAGTACCTGTACCGCTATACGAGACGTGGCTAACGAGCCTCGGTATTTTTACCGCTCCTCACATTCTCTATTCCGAGCGCTTCCCTCACAGGGTAAAAGCAGACAGGCAGAGGGACACCCGGCACCTTTACTTTTCTCTCCATTTGCAAACACAGTCGGCGAGCAGCCGAGGTCCTGGTACACAAAGAGAGATCAAAGACCTCTGTGATACCCGATATTGTGAGCACGGAGAGGAAATAATCCAGCGGGATCATTGAACAACGTGAAGTATAATGTCGACTGTAAACACCTTGAGTGGTTGTGCCCCGACACAGGCATATCAATCGCCGCAGTGTGCAAAAAGAGTTGTGTTTGGGGGAACTTCTTCACCTCGATTCCAAAACAGTGCGGGACATCTCCGTGTGTGTAGTAGATAGGTCGCAAATAAACACTTCAAATGGACTTGTCTGTTGCAGATTCGGTGTGAACGTTTCGCGCAACATATGTCGGTCATTGGTTTCATGATGAAGTTTAAGGCACACTGAAGTGATATGTAAACATTCCGGGATAACTAGCGCAAATTGTAGTCCGGAGTCCTCAGGCCATGTTTCGACCACTCTGGGCGCGTTTACGCGATTTCATTTAGTAGAAAAATTAATTCGAAAATGCTGTCCTCCTCTCTTTACGCTCGCCCATTTTCTGTGGCGTTTTCGTGTGACGTCGGGAGGATCCGAGCTCGCAATTGGCTGCGCTACTGCACGGCTCCCCGGCCTTCAGACAGAGTCAGTCGGCCCAGCGTTTCGTCCTTCCAGCCGCCGACGGGTCGTCGCAATTCGTTTGCTCAGTTGAAACGAAGCCAGGACACGTTTGTGAATGGAAGAATGTGTCTTTCTTTACTTGGTTAGTTTGTACACTATATCTAGCTCCAATTCAAGGTCGCTTCACACAAGCGCTGCACAAGCGCACATGCGACGCTTCGCTGACTGGTACGCCAGTAGGAAAATATAAGGCCTCTTGAGGGCGGGAGAAGCGTCAGCGAAGTCAATATAGGTACTAAGAAAATAAAATCAACTGATATTTTTACCGTACAGCGTAAAACTAGGATGCGGGAAGCACTTTTTTGCTCTGGGCGAAAAAGCACAGCGGCCAGCAGCACGACTACGCATCTGCGAACGCTTTTCCGTCTAAGAAGTGCAATTGCTAGACGTGAGATATTGCGGAAACTTGGGGGATGCTTACTGCACGAACGCAAAACGACAAATAGTCACCTAAGCTGCTTGGAATACTAAGACTAAATAAAAGTGTAAACTGGCTATACATTATATACCTCATATTTCCAAGGTCGGCACCGCTCGCCCGTGGTCGAGTGGTTTGGAGCGCTAGGCATGTCAGCGCAAGTGTTTTGCAAGTCACAAGTTCGAATCCCCGCGGTACGTGCTTTTTTCTTATAAGATAACCTTTTCGTTTTTCCGCCGATGTTTTCTATACTGAGTTCACCTTTTTTTGGGCCGCAACGTTCATTGCTCCACGAACTAGTTCACAGAACGCGCGCAGGCTGGCACTGGCGCGCTAGCGAGTTCTCGTTGGCGTGCTGTTGCCACAAGCACCGACTGCTTGCGGGCAGTGGGCACAGGCAAGAATCAACAGACCCTTGGCCTGGTGCGAACACGCTTTTTACGATACAGGCATGAGTGAGGCAAGCTCCAAATGTAGGGGAAAAGCGCATGGCATTTGAGCGTCTGCGGTGACGCGGAGGGCGTTCATGCACTGCGTAAACCTCGGCTAGTGTACGCTACGATTCCAAGCCGTCCTGGGAGGCTTATCTTATGCATTTTACAGCCGACAACATGGCAGAAGCGCGGTACGATAATTACTGAGATATTGAGAATGCCCGTCCAACAACGCCATTGGTTGTGTTTTACAGAACCGAAACCGAAACTTGTTTGATTGCTAACCTTGGGCATCGTCCAATCACAGTGCCCCCTCCTCCCAACGTCACAGCCTTAGTTCGTGCGGCCGCCGCAAACCGCGCATGGTAGTTTTTCTTCTTTCGCGCTTTGTAAAAAAATTACCGATTTATCAACCGGATAAACGATGAAAAGTGTGCTAATTTGAGCCAGTCTACGCAGTGCAAGCAAAAACGGGAGCTTGACAAATTCACTTCAGTGTCCGTTTAATACAGATTGCATAGGATGAATCTGTCCTCCTCCTAGTCCGATTTCCAGTCCGTGTACTATCTATCTAAATTCATACTAGCATTATTGGCTGTTAGAAAGAAAAAAATTCAATAAACGCAAGGCAAGACAGTTGAGTTTAGCCATGATAGCAGCAGCATGTTCGATGAGAAGCGGTGTCAGCGAGGGCGCTTCGTTACGACACATTTCGTACTCCTGCTCAGGAGTAGAGTGACGATCACGGCATGGGCCACAGCCATACTTCTCTACTTCTTGTCGCAGTGTGGCTCCAAGAGTTAAAGAGAAGCTCCATAAACATTTGTCACAGTGAGTCCCAGGCAATACAACCTTATAAGGGCAGTGCCAAGAATGTGGTTCATCCTTTGGCTACGGGGAACCTCCGGGAGGTCGTTTGTTGATGCTACTTTGTGCCGATGATGTGAAGTAAGTGGTTTTATTTGAATTAAACCTACGTATAAAGAAGTGCTTCGTAGTAAACAACAATGCATGCGTAACGTGGCACTGCATACGTAGATTGAGTTTTTCCCAATGTACACCACAGATCGGCGGGTGACACCGACCGTTTCTATATTCGTGGCGAGCGCATTTAGGAAAGCGTGCAAAACAAACGCAAATTTCAGTCACCTGCCACCTCCAATTTTTCAAGGTTGATGTGCTGTGAAAACACGCGTTCTTCCAACCAGCATGAATGGAAAGTTCAATATGTGAAGAGGATCCGGTAAGCTGCACCCACGTCTGTGTCGCAAGTAACGTTAATATCAGCAACTGGTGCGGCAGCTACGGAACTATAATATAACGCAACAGTTATGTCGTGATATTAAAAAGCTGCCCCACGTTTTTCACTTGGCACCACATAGAGATCTAACTGAAGTGTAACTCTGGAAGTCTGTATTCCGGGGGACTTCACGTCAGTGGGAAGGAAATCCAATCCTACTTCTGTTTTAACCTTTCTGTAATGCACGACTTACACTGGGACACAAACGAGCACGCCCAAGCATTTTTTGCGGACTAGAACCGGATGAGTGCTCGATCGGTAATATTTATTGCGGAAATTTAGTAAGTCGCGAATGGCAGTGGGCTGAAGCCATGATAGGTTAACGTAGAGGCGTTGACACTGTCCGGACTGGAGAAGGGAGCCTATGTTATTCGATCCGCTCATTGGAATGACCTGCGAATATTACAGAGAAGGCACATCATGCCAGTTGTCAGTCTCTTCGCAGCAACAACAAAAGTAAACACAGCTCAATTTCTCGTGTCAGTGTTGTCTAGTGTAGAAGCTTCTAGGCGGCTTCTGGTGGTCAGAAAACGAAGTTGGCAATCATGCACATTAGGTAACAAGCGATGGTAATAGTAAGCGACTTGTTGGATTGTCAGAGGAATCCAGGAACAGTGCAAACCCTCATCCTTAGGAAGCGATCAAGTGATATGCCAAGCTGATATATTTAAGAGATCTTGCGTGGTAGTTTGAAGCATAACGGCTCCTCATGCAAGCGCAGAAGTAGAGACACGTATACAAACACCAGCCTTGATGAGGCGTTCCTGCGCCGATATCAATGTTGTTTTATGACAACCTTACACGTATTCGTACCCGGCGCATTGGCGTCAGCTTGATTAGGCCGTGAACCAATCCTATTGTTTCTAAATATGGAGACAAAAAACGGATCCCAGCGTGCCTCGCTTTGCACTTTCTGGCTTACGAGTTGGAACTGTATTGTATCCTTTGTCATTTTTTACTTCATACCAGAAGGCCGCTCAATTAAGTATGAACAGTTGACATGCATTTCCCTTTTGCATAAATCATAAAGCACAACACATGTGCTAGCCAATTAGAACAAACCATGAAGGAAAGCGTTCAAATGTTCTCATAAAATTGCACAGTCTTGCATGCCAATTCAAAGGATATCTTTAGCGTGGTAATTCGGCCCTACTAGAGTGGAAGCGAAGTTAAATTCCTTCAGCTGAATACATGTACTCTCGTTCATAACCCCGCATCCACTGTATTTGTTACGACAAAACTGTACGTGTAAGAATGATGTATGAAGAACTTTGAGACACAGAGGTGCATTCATAGAAAGAGTTGTTATGAAGGAATTCATGGTTCCAGAAGGTTGACCATCGCTTCATTGGATAATTACATTTCAGTGTGGAAATCACAGGAACCAGCTTTGGTGTACCCCGTTCCTTGATGCCATCATCTCGTTCTTTCCTTTTTAGGCAGCGCGAAAGGGGAGATAAAGAAAGTAGTACACAGGACAAGCACTGCCCTTTGCAGCTTTCCTGTGTGTCCATTCGCCGTGTTTAAAATATCATTTCAAACCAACTTGCCAACATTTATTTGTTGTTACCATCTTTCCTCTTTGGGATGATGCCCGCTCTTCCATGCTAGCATCCAGCTCTTCAACAGTGTTAGAAAACATACAGGTCTAGTGAATATCTTTAGCCTCCTGCAGGAAGGGGAATTCAACACAACCAATTAGTGCAAACAATTTTGAGCAAACTGCTACCACCGAACTTGTCACCCTAATGAAGCGAACGGTAACAGGTTTGGCGCGCCTAGAATTGAAAGTTGTTCCGCTAAGATAAACCAAAGTGGTTCCGCTCGTTCAGGGGAAGCGCCGGTTGGGTTTCGCATTGTCATAGACAATGTCCATCGAGCGCTGCCATTTGGATGCCATTTTGATCGAATATCCCAGGGTGGTGTCGCGTCTGACAGCGCGTTTTTTTTTGTTTATTCCGTCTACGATCATGAGTGAGTGGCTTTTTATGCACACAAAACGCCGCCTAGAAACGTTTTTGGTGGCCACAGTCGCATGCTGATGGCTTAAATCACCACCATATTCGTTTACTGGAGGAACCCTCCCTTGATTGATATGCTTCGTAACCCTACTATCTGAGTACCTGAAATTACGGATAATCAGCCTCACACAAAAATGTTCCAGTCGCACTGTTAATTTTGATTAGTTTAGGCATTGTCGCTTATTCCCCAAATGAGTCCTTTACAACATGCGAAATTATTTTTCACTGCATAAGGTGCTCCAAGTGAAAAAACTTCAGCCAAATACCTTTGTAAGCAAAGGAACGTGGTTTACCTGGACACCGAGCTTGGCGCAGAGGGATTGCAGGTACTACAGCTGCCGTTGAGTGGAGTGCACGTGAGCCCTGGAACGCACCCGCCGGTCTTGGCACGACAGGCCCTGGGGGAGAGTTTTGTGGCTCTGCCTCCAAGCGCACAATCGGAGTCGTCGAAGGAGAGAAGTGGCCGATGTTTACTGCGAAACGATAGCGCGTAGGTTGGGATGCCTGGTTACCCGTGGTCACGGCAGGCACGGACTGATCTTCCAACAATACAAAAGGCGCTGTTGAACCCGTATTCGCCGTTACTACGCCCTGCGGAAGGGGCGAGAACTCAGCTGTTGGTGCTGTGGTTGTAACCGCTTGTAAGGGCACAATGGCAAAGGTATTGTTCTGGGGTTTGGCATTTCTGTTAGGGGGAGCCAGTGAACTTGCTGTCGTGTCCAACGTACCATCCGAGTCATAACGCTGCCCAGAGTCGCGTACTATCTCCGCTGCTGCCGCCTCCGTTGAAGGCCAGTCTGCTATCGCCGGAAGCTGAGGCGCTATACTTGGTGAGTTGGAGGTATGTAAGGTGGCCGCAGTGTTATCATCAGCTAACACAGGGAGGGAGTCAGTACTGAACAGTGGTATATCAATTTCAATGGTAGTAACAGGAGCTATAGGGGATGTAGAAGCAGCTGCTGCATCTTGGGCAATTGTAGATGGCTGGCGATGAACCATTGCGAGGCCGTGGGGAAAGTAGTTTCTCGTCGGTCCGCTTTGGGTGGTTCCTTCTCTAGGCGGGTTAAGCGAGGCTGAAGACCTTCTGTTCACCATAGTTGCCAGTGGTTGGTCGCCTATGACCAATAATATACTCCCGACGTCAAGAGCGCGTAATGTTTGTTGGACAGGTTGCGGGAAACTTGGAGGTTGAAACGGGGTTGGAAGGAATTGGTGTGCCGTGCCTTGAAAATCTGTATGAGGCCTGATGAAGCTTGGAGGCTTGAGAACGGCGGTAGAAGAAATTGGGGAGCCGTGCCCTGAAAAGCTGTACGAGGTCTGATAATCGCGTCTAGCAACTGGAGGTATACCCTGAATCGTCAATGAGTACAGTAAATTGTGGTAGCGAGGTGTGGCCACGTGTTTGTGAACTCATGCTCGACGATTGCTGCTGCGCTGGTGGGAATCCTGCTGTAAGAACTTCCGGACCAATGTTGCATGTACAAGCTGGGTTATGATTTTGTGTGGAGGCACCAGTATTGTTATTTGCCAAACCTTGACGGCCCTGGCTACTCAGCAATGGTATGTCTGTTTCTATGGTCGTAATTGGCATCGCTGCAGACACGAAACCATCTGAAGGCTGAGCCATAGTAAAAGACGTCACTTGGCCAGTCGAGGTTGTGGGTGCTCTTCTTAAGTTAGACGGCGCTGCCGCTTGGCTATTCACCAGCGTAGCCAGCGCTTGGTCGCCTATGACCATGCTAAAGGTCCCGATGGCAAGGAGAGGAGGAGTCGATACTTGGGGAGGTAGAGGGATGGTTGGAACCGGAAAAGGAGGTAGAAATGGGTTAGTTCCCGCGTCAACCAAAGGGGGAGGAGGTAGCATCAGAACATCGAGAAACGGTGGTCTTGAGGCTTCGTCAAGAAATAGAGGAAGTAGTGGTGGCGAAGCGAATCCGAGTAGCCGTTCATGGTTGTTTGGTGGTTGCTGCCCTGACGGACAGCCTCGTGGAGCATGTGTGTTCGGAACAAGGCCTGAAGCAGCCAAGAGGTTGCCCGGACGTGGTGCAGAGGAGGTGAGAGGGCTTGAAATCGGGAGGGCAGGAAAAATTGAGGGCATATCCGTTCCCTGAGTAAGATCCGTGTCAGCGGTGAACAGTGGTTGTCCGCCATGGTTGTTCGAAGATGACGTTCTCTTGCCTAGTTGCGGCGAACTGTTTTACCTTACTCGAGCTGTGGGATGCACTGGCTCGTTTGGATTGCTTCTAGCGTGGTTCTGGTGCCGCTCGTTCTTGACCTTTGTCTATGGAAGCATTTGGAGTAGATGTCAACTCGGGCATGTCCTGGGATTGTGTGGGCCATTGTGCAGGAGCTGAAGGGGATGTCTGCGCAGTCATGACAGGTGGCATTACAGGCCCCTGTACTCTTTCTGAGGAAGGTCGTTCCGTTCTGGCCTCAGAGGGGTCAGGTGGTTGAGCAGCGGGGTGTATGCTTTCAGGTGGTTGACTGTCACCTGCACATGTCCAGTTCTTTTATTATATTAGGGCAGCTTTGCAACAAAAAACTAGTATTACAAGTATATAAAGAGTATAATCAAGCACGCGGTAATCAATACTTATAGGCGCAACACCAGGAATAACAATTAGAACGTGCATAACTTCAATCCTCTTGGACCGCTATATGCAGCAACACCTGTAATAACGTTTTGTAATAGGAGATTTGGTGTTGCCGCCTAATCATGTTTTTTGACCCATTTAAAATAAGTAATCACAATATTTGCCCATTGAAGTAAATGAAAAATAAAAGATAGACAATCTCGGAAGTCATGGCTTACATCTAAACTAATAAAAATTATTACGACTAAAACAGTTATGGGAAAATTTCCTTAGACCAAAGGATACAGAAATTGTTTTAATTTAATTTTAATTTTAAATGCACCACAAATTGCGTAAACTTCATTTAAAAGTCGGGAAAAAAATGTATAGTAAAATCTCATCGATTCGAACTGCCAGGGGACACTACTTCAGATCGAATTATTGAAAGTTAGAACTAATCAAAGGGAAGAACTAAAGCCGTACAAAGCGATGGGGGAGCATTGAATCTACCTTTTAACCCTGTATGTTAAAGGGAACACTTTTAAATTCTAACGAGCGGATGTAGCGGAAGGCCACCTTTTTGGTATACCCCAGAACTTAAAGACACGGCCGGCATTCTATTCCGTCATACTTAGGAGCGATGGCGGCACTGTAGCTTCCTGCGCCGCCCCCTCGTGGTCTTTGTCAGCGAAAGGTTCTACGCGTCTAACCATGGATATTATGCCACCTGTCATCCCACCACCCGCAACTCGTGTTCACATCACCGTTGTCTGGACAGCAATTTTTTCCAGAAAGGTCCTCTGTGAGTACTTTACACTGCTTTTACTAGATTGCTTCTAACTGATTTAACTTCTCTTTCCGTTTTTCTCTCCTTGCCGGAATCAATGCAGCCTCATGTGTCTATACAGCAGGGGCCTTTTTCGAGCCGTGGGCCAGGCGTGTGGCTGCCAGAGCGCTGGCGCGTAGTTCGAATTATCTGTTGCGGAACCTACCTGCGTTCCTATTGACGGGCTTTATTATACATATAGTTCTATGGAAGCTAGTACGGACGGAATTGTGCGGTTGAAATTATCCATAAAATATCAGTATTCAAGTTCGCCCCAAGTATCTGTCACTGTACTTCATCAGCGTGTTTTCTGACAGTAATGGTCAATGTTCCGATGTTTTTGAAAAAAAAGTTAAATACGATGTTACACACTGATGCCCCCACCAACCATTCATGATAACGTCATAAACGAGGGTCAGAAGTGGGTTGTAGCTCACTGGCTACTACCTACAACCATTACCTTATACAGCGAAGTCATGTAGACAATGATGACTACAGAACCCCTGGGGCTGACTACGATCTTCCGTTCCATGCAAGTACTACTGAACCATCTCGGTTTCTTACACCGACTCATTACGCAAGGGTTTGCATCAAAAGCATTTAAAAAAAGAAAATATAGAGATGTAAATGGCTTGCAGATGTGGCCTAATACATTTTTTCCTAGGACTAGTTACATATATAATTTATTCATTTGGTCTATTATGGTCCCGAAGAAAATACCTGTCTCCACGGCTTTTAAAAGAGCTTCAGAAGACACCGATCAACGAATACTGTATTTCTAACGCAAAGAAATATTCCACTCAGTCAAAAACAAAACATTTATTGCAGAAATTTACGTTGATTTCTTTAAGGCTTTTGATCTTATTAGTAATAATAGTCTGCTGTTAGAAATTAATAAATAGAGGATTAGAGGAATCCGTATGCTCTATTAATTTCATGCTTGTCCCACAAGAATCAATTTGTCGTTGTTGATAACGCTATGTCGACTCCTGGACCAATGTGGCTGCCTATGATCAGCTCAGGTGCCACTTTAGAAAGCATATTGGGACCATTTATGTTCTTTATGTATACTATTGATAATGTACGACGTGCTAAAAATGCACAATTAGTTCTTGATGCTGTGACACAACTGCTGTTGTTAGTGGCATGTGGGAGACCTTGATAGAGGAAAAATCAAATAATGCACTAATTGAACTAAAGATCCGGGAAGATGGAAACACTCTAAGAATAAAAAACAATAAACGAAAAGTATTCCTATGTCATAAGAAAGAGAAAATGATGGAGAAATTATGTTCATTTAGAAAACGTTATAGAAAGTGTAGCCAATTTAAACACACTGGGCACTATATTTTGCAAGTATCTTACTTGAAATGACCATGTCGGTTACATAACAATATAAAATATCTTCTTGGGGGAGTGTAATAGATGCTGCATATTCTTCAAAATACTGCCCGAGTAGTCGAAATATGGCTCTACACTGCATTGGTTTACTCAATTTTTACGCTCTAGAGCTGAGTGTGAGGTACAAAAGGAATCATTGATTTATCAAAATTACACTTGATACAAAAGAGAGTTTTTGTGGCATTTCAAAGATGCCCTTTCTTTCATCCAGAACCCTGATTATTTTGCGTTCTTTCCTTTTTTATATGATAACCGGCTTCTAATTAGTATAGATTGTTCACCAATAAAAACGACGATGACTTCTATATTTGTTAAAGTTAGCCGAAAAGAGCCTAATTGAAGAGCCAAAGAGGAAAACAGCAAAGAGCCACTAAAAAATGATTTCTACCTGCTGCGAGAAGCAGTTCCGACACATAGTCATTACTTATAGTTTGCTTGTCCTGCTAAATAGCCTGCACTTAACTTTGATGTAGCTTGGCACCCAAACTCAGATATTACATTGTATTACAAATTACATTGTATTACAATTACAAATTTGTGTGTACTGCCTGGGGCCCACGCGGAACAACGGCACCGAAAAGCTACAAAGGGCGCCATATTTGACTATGAGCTCAGTTATTCACATCTACCTAAGCGAATTGATTCTGTTGTCTAAAATTGGGATTAATTTCTGTATCAGAATCTTTTTAACCAGTTTTTATATTTTTTATATAGAACAGGGATAGTCAGAAGCAGCTACTTAATAAAGCTTCACTATGTTTTCTTGTAAACAAAAGCCAATGCAATGAAGGACCACATAGTTTAAACGTGTTTTTTACTTTTTACTGTTCTTTAAACATGCACATCTTACGGCACTCCTTAAACGAGAAATTCATGATTTCTTTTCTATACCCAAGTTGGCGCTACTGGCAGAAGCTTGTCTTCATTTTCAACCTGCAACCCAATTTTCATCTTTTTGGCCCGTTGTTCTAAGGCGAAAACCTTTTTATTTTCGAAATAAGCAAGTAATAGCAGTCGCCGTTCTGGCTCTTAACAAAGTACACCAGAAAATAAAACATTCTAGTAACAGTTGAGCGAGATAAACAGTTGGCTAAGAAAAAATTCAAAAGTCATTTATCGTCGCAACAACCTTCACCAACCTACTTACGTACGTACACTTATCTACATACATACCTGTAAATTCGCGCACACACACACATACATACCTACATGCATACATACATACGATGATGATGGTTGAATTTTAGTGCCG
Source organism: Haemaphysalis longicornis (assembly GCA_013339765.2). Taxonomy (NCBI): domain Eukaryota; kingdom Metazoa; phylum Arthropoda; class Arachnida; order Ixodida; family Ixodidae; genus Haemaphysalis; species Haemaphysalis longicornis. The sequence goes on along the minus strand of CM023448.1, from coordinate 31,776,106 downwards.
CAAGGCTAACTGGGGCAAAGAGCGCCAGGAAAGGCACAAATGCATACAGAATGAAGAGTAATATATTTACTAGTATGTATACAATATGAATGGATGCTTTTGACAGTAGGATGCTAAACCATGCTGTCCAAAGAGAAGGTAGAAATAGTTCACCTCAAGCCATCTTCATTATTTTCTTCGAGCATCTCTAAACCCGCTACTAAGCTGCCGCTTGTACTCTACTACAGCACACACAGCACAAATCACACAGCACAAATTTGCGAGTAAGAAAACACAGAAGAGCAAGTAATGATTACGAGGTTGGTAATACAAGTTTAAGTCGGAAGATGATAACAAGAAACAAATGAAAATTAACAGCGTAGTCACACAAGAAATATACCCACAAGAATTGTAAAGCATACAGAACGCAATCAGGGTAGTAGATAAAGGAAACAACCAAGGATAGCCAAATATGCGGACGCGGTGCACAAATAAGTTGCTGTGGTTAGGAAAACGCATAAGGGAAAAACGCAGAGCCTAATCACATGCGCTATAAAAAATATAGCCCGAAACAAAGCGCGACACTAGAAAGCAAAAGAAACAACAATAAATACAAAATAATACTAATAATACAAAAAATACAAAGACATCTAAAACACAAGCTGTGGTAGAGAAACGACCGATTATTTGGTTCTTCAAGCAGGAAAAAGCTAAGTACACAACAAAGTTACAGGATATGGCAGATGAGAAAAAAATATAGCATGAATGAAAAAAATGTGAAAAAATTACTGGGAAAAAATGCCGGAATACATAGTCGAGACTTAGTACAGTCCCTTGTTCGAACTCAGCAAGAGTTGAATTTCTATGTTTGGGTCAGACAGACGGACCCGTTTTTTTGTCAGCACTTCGTTGGCAATGTAAAGAGCCGTTACTTTGGTGCCCAAACGAAAACAAATCCTCGGGCTAGGGCGAGGTGGCAAAATCCGCGCTGGATGGCGTGTTCACCACAGCCAGCTCTGTTTTGATGTCGTTGGTCGCCTCGTCTCGCATTGAACTCTCGTGCATCCACGATAACTTAAATCTTGGGGGTAGGGAACTGGCGACAACGATCTCGCGCTTTCTTTGAGGTGTCGAAACCTGCAATCCCCAACAATTCATTAGAAAAGAAGCATATTCAATTCAAGGTGCTTACATCACTTACATCTTTTCGATCCCGTTGAGAACTGCACTTGCCAGAGGGCCACAATATGTCAGTCCATTCATGGCCTGGTAGTTGATTCGCTTCTCCAGGATGAAGAGGGTAGGAAGAAGGTAACCAATGAACATGTGTTCCTGTCACTGAAGTACGCCCAGCACGCAGGAGATTGGCTTCACGACCTGTAGATGAAAGAGTGTATTACACTTTGTTAACCACGGGTTTATTGACCACGTGTTCGCCAGGGCGATCGCGTTGTTTCACGTTTCTCGTACGTCTCGTATTTATTGAAACACCGTTTCGCGTAAACATTAGTGAAAGCTCCGCTGTACGTCGATTCCCACCTATGCGTGGGATGCGCACATTCTTTTCTTCCCACAATTTTCCCCCTTAGTATAGTCCAATAAACGTTCTCTCTCTCTCTCTCTCTCTCTCTCTCTCTCTCTCTCTCCGCTTGTTTGGCAGACCAACCTCGTTGCACTCGCGCCGCAATTCCGTGGTTTTCTGCTGACATACAGTTTGGTCTCTCGCTCTGCATTGTGGGCGCGGAAACCGTGGCAGCTCCCGTGAGGCACTCAGCTGTTTTTTGCAATCTTTGGCATGCTTGTAACTCACAGATTTATACCTCACCGATTTCAAGCAGTCATTCTCTTACGTTGCAGTATTCCTTTATGAATTTGTACTCCGCAGGCCTTTGAAGGGCCTGCAGTTTCAGGGTGCAGAACAGTCCGTCCAGGTTTTTCCCTCGGTCGTGCAGCTTAAGCAGGTGCTCTATGGCGTCATGAAGTGAATTACACCTCGTTGGAACTGGTCGGCGTAGATAAACTGCGCAGTGACTTTTGATCAAGTCGGCTGAGACGTTGGACTGACCTTGCTTGCACCACAGTGAAGAACACTTCCTGAACACGGATTTCCCTATTCGCGAATACTAGGTGTCGAGTTCAGCGACAGCAGAGTCTGATGTTGCAACCAAGTTGGGAGTGTGAGCTGCGCATCGATTGTGCGAAGGAAGCACGAAGTCAGGCCCGTCCAACGAATTCAAAATGCCTGTCAGTTCCAGTGGTCGGATTTCACTTTCATCGTCTGTTTCATTGGTCTCATTTTCTCCGAACACCCTGAAAGGAATAAAAAATACGAACATTATAAATGCAAACAACACTACAAGGGGCTAAACGTTTGCATTATGTTTTTTGTTCGGAGATTTTCCTGAAGTTCGACCCATTTTCGGTTACCATGGAGATTAGCTTACTCTCGATGCTGTATTCTGCAAACACCGAAGACAACACCTCTGCCAGCTTATCATAAGTTGCGGGACCGATGACACGTCTGAACGCGAGCACGGCAGTTTTCCTCTCGAGAGTGCTCGGATTTAGCCACGAGGCTACAATACCAATGAAGCTCCCGCAAAAATAAATGAGTAGACAAACAAATATAGGCATCAGACAGCATTGTATGATGCAGAAGTAATGAACCGCCGTGGTAGTCAAATCTCAATATAACGAATTACGCGGGACCGTTATAAATCGTTCGTTATTTTGAAATATATTTATAATGTAAAACTGGGGGTTAAAAGCCTGTGTCCGAACCTAGGAATGAGAATGACGCACGTTAGCAGCGGACGCATGTTGAGACAGCCAAACTCTCAAATAAAATGTTGCGCTCACTTGCAAGCTGCTTTATATGAAGAAATCAGTTATTTTGTTTTGGCGCGTGGAGCACGCTACACTGATTAAAAATGCCACTACATATTCCACCGTGCACAATATCTCATCAGGTACGTCACTGCACGTAGCAATGAAAGTGCGGACTTTGATCATGCGCACTAAAACACCATTGTTCGACGCAATCTCATCTTCTTCTGTGCTCGGTGAACCACAGTCAGTAACCCTTCGAGTCTTCATCGTCCCCAAAGATAACTGCTCTCGCTTCTTTTTTGCGGTGTTGCTAGCTGTATTCATCGTTGTATCTCGCCCGAAATTCGCAGCAAAATCACCCCCAACAAACAAATACCTGCCCGCACATGTGATTAGCGGGAATAACATCCGACGGGCCACTTACACCCAACACAACGAGACAGGAAAGAGGCAAACGCGGCTTGCTGGGCTACTGCACATTAAACCACAGCTTTGTGCATGGTTGTGCTAGCTGTTGGCCAATGGTGATGATGATAGCTACTACACTCAGGAAATACACAGAGAAATGGCGGTTTGTGTTTCACGCGAGAGTTGCAGCGCTGTTACTCTTAGCCGCATTCGTAGTACTGATGTTTCTAGATTACAAGGAGGGAAATAAATTACGTGCATTATTCTGAAATATGCGCTATATTGAAATTCGTAATTCTGAATTTTTGACATGAATAATAAAGGCAATCTAGAGAAGATTCTTAAAATAATCACGAAAGTGAGAAACTCGTTATTGTGGGGTTTGTAGTAACAAGATTTGACTGTAAAACACACCTGTGAAAGCTCGACCAAAGCTCGGCTGAAACAGCCATGTGGTCAACGTTGATGACTTCCAATGAGTGCTTCTGCTTCATTTCTTGAAAACATGAGTTAAAGCGGTCGGTCAGCGTTCGTCGAGTGCGTGTCTTCCGTCCTGGAGCGAGAAGGTTTGCCTGATCCTTGAAGGGTTTTGCTTCGACAATAGAGAAGGAGTGCAGGCCTTCCACAACAAATATCGTGACAAGTTTGTCCATCGTGTCTTGAGGGACGGCTTGCTTGCTGTCACTGAAGATCTCCAGGCGCGATTGCTTCTGCGGCTCTTCAGTCGAGTGTGCGCCTTCAGAGAGGCGTTTACGTCCTCCTTTTTAAAGCAAAGCTTTTTACCTCTACCCCCCAAGGGTTCTTTCGCGACCATTGGTGTCACCAGAAAACTCCAGCGAACAATGAAAGAATTCACTGGCACCGGCGGGAATCGATCCTGGAACTAATAGACTATTAAAGTGAGAGCCCGTTGTCTTACCAATTTAGCTATGAACCCACGCGAAGACGGGGAAGACAGGGGGTGTACTCACCAAGCACATCTACGGGTTTACCCCCTGCGTTCTCGCTGAATGGCGTGTGAAAGCGTCACGCGACCACTCAGGCCCGTCTAGTGGCCCTGTGCGCACCTTGCTCATGTGGTAAGAGTTACAAAAATTAAAGGAAGCTTACACCATTGCATCGCATCTCACTTCTAGTACGCCAATGTGCTAAATCCTGTTGCCTCCGGTGTTCACGTAAAAGTCACAGCTCCTCGTTGTCCGCCCTCACGCCAAATCAAGGAATACATTCAAATACTCCTTGATGGCCAGGCGATCACTCCAATCCCCAGCATCAAGATTCTGGCCCTACATCTCGAGGCTAACACCAAGAGTGACGTCTCCTTGCGGCGCCTCAGAAACAGCATTAATCAAATCATACACATGATCAGGCGAGTTGTCACCAAGAAGATGAGGCCTGAAGGAATCCGGTTCCTTTCGATTAATTAAAGCTTTTGTCCTCTCGAGAGTCACTTACGTTAACCCTCTGTCTTCTTCTCGAAAAGGAAGACATAGAGATGCTTTATATAATGATTAGAAAGACGGTCGAGAAGGCCATTGGTCTTCTCATGAGTGCGTCCACATAGAGGCTGCTTAGCACGGGGCTCCACAACACGGTGGAAGAGCTGATAGAAGGTCATCTTTCTAACCAGAAGGTCCGACCCACAATTGCGGTGGGTAAACACATGCTTCACCAGATTGGCTGGACAGCCCAGAATGTCAGTCCGCTTCACGTACTCCCAGACTCTTGGCGACTAGAACTCAAGATGCTCCCTTTGGTTAGAAATATGAACCCCTCACATGACGAGGGTCACCGAAAATTACGGGCTCAAGCGATAAACACCACCCTCAGTGGGGATCGTGCAGTTATCTATACAGACGCCTCCAAACATAGAGGGCAGCAATACGCCATCATCGTGGCTACCTCCAGAACCAACCTCCTTGCGTGTACGTCGCTCAGGACCCAAGAAATGACGGAAGCAGAAGAGGCAGCCATCACCTTGGCTCTCACTCAACCAGGGGTTCTGAAGGTAGTCACCGATTCCCAGCAAGCCCACTGGAATTACCAGTCGGGTTGAGTGTCCTGGCCTGCACTGCGTGTGCTTAAAAACCACTCCCCAAACGGTTCCATTCAGCTCATCTGGACACCCCCTCACGCTTCAATGGGGGGCAACCAATACGCCCACCCAACAAGCCTGCGCTATTACCTCCCGTGCAATGGAGCTGCAAGAGGACAGTCACCCGCTTGTCACGTTCAGGGAGATAACGCAGCATCATCGCCTTCCTGAGACAGACCGTACCTTCACCTTACCCTGACCTTTACAGAGAACAACAAACTACCCTACGGCTCATACAATACAGGGTTCCTTCCCACAGCCAACGCGTCTTCACTTAATGCATCCGAATCACTACGACGCTGAATGTAAATTTTGCTCAGAAGTAGGAACACTGCGCCCCGTTCTCGGGATGGGCGACTTTAGCCCTGAGCACCCCCCTCTCTTTCCGCCAACTACCCAACAAGAGCAATGGGAGATGCTGCTGTCCAGGCCCGCTCTACCTACCCAGGTTCAGCGGGTGGACAGAACACAGGCCGCGCGGACTGCATACGGGCCCCACAGAAGAAGGAATCACTCCCCAGGGCGCCACTCTGGGCCGTCTAGAAATATGAACAGAAGTATTGCTTCCTCCTCCATCTTCTCTGCCGCAAATGTCGTCGCCTCCGTCCACGACGCAGAGACGGAGAAGTCAGATCGTCTAACACTGGGTTGGAGCTTACTTTAATTTTATAAAAAAGTTTCCACTCTTGTGCTACACCAATACAACTCAACCAAACACCTTCATGCATCATGCATTGATTTAACCTTACCAAGAATATCTTTGAAGTAATAAAGGGTGTGGTTAAGTGCATTTCACTTTTCTCTTATTTTACTATGTGTAGAGCGATGTGAGTGAATTTAAGTGACGTCGCATGGGTAGTCGTTGTGGGTGCCGTTTACAGCTTTGCTTTCCAACCACATTCACGGGGTGGATTGGCGCGATTTTTTATCATCAGGTTCTCGTATTCCTGAAGCTTGTGCAGCCATGCTCTCTAAAAAAGAAATGAATTTATGGTACAAGTGTCGGACTAAGTACTTCGCGTCTATAATCCCCTAGAAATAAAAAAAGGCGCATGCATTTAGCACGCCCTTTAGCACGCGCCACGAGACTTCCTGAGCCTCCGTAGTCCGACGGTCGTCCCCTCTTGCAAGCCAGCCGCGTTAACGAACGGCCGAAGCCGCGAGAATTTTCGAAAATCATCTCTAGGCAAAAGTCGACCATTTCAGCGTCCGTACGGGTGTGTGCGTCTGGTGCCTGATCTGAGCTGACCCAGAGAACGTATGTGAGCGGCTTAAGAGCAGCGCTGCCCATGCGCCTCGTGAGTTGTACATGAACTTAAGACCGTTGTTAAAGCTTTTGGTTTGCCTTCTCCTAAAAAAAGGTGTACGGAACTTGTTATTCGACTGGGATCAAGAAAGAAGACGACCAGAGCACAAGTTAGCTATCAGAGAAAAGCTAACAATGACGTGTCGCTGCTTTCTTGTTTTTCGTCCGCATACTATGAATAAGTTTTATTATCTGTTAAGTTGTCATAGCCACCCACCTTCATCTTATTGCGAAAGGTCATTCAGGTGTAGTGAAAGAATAAATAAACTCTCCTCACATACACAATTTCATGGGAAGCCAACCAAAAATGACGCATCACACCCAAGAAATGTCCATTGCCTATAGTTATCAGCGAATGAGGCTATCCAGTGAGGTGGGCGGTGTTTGGTGCATTGAAATTTTTGAATATTCTTTAGTGGTTAACCTTTTGGCCTCGTAGCAAAGAAGCTACAGTTTTTATTGTAAACAAGCGGGTAATCACCGAACATAATTAAAGAAGTTCTGGTTAGAACGATGTTAACCTCGCTCAGTATTATAAGCACGCACGCACGCATACACGCCCAAACGCGTCAATTCAAAAACTTTCTGCTTTTTATACCTCTTACATGCAATTGTGTGAAGTGCACAGACATGCTGGCTTTTTTAGCCGCACACATTTGAGTAAGTACCGCTAAAAATAAACCACCCACCAAAATGTCGCCAAAATTCTGCAACTTGAGAAGAGCTCAACCCAGGCGGCGAAAACGTGCACGCATGCATTTACTGAGCGTTCGTTTAGTATTTGGAGATCAAAACCTGGTAAACATAATGTTTAACGTAAATGACAAAATAACGTTGCACTGCCTACACTTAAAATGCAGAACGCCTTTCCTGTTTGCGAATTTAAATTAACCATAAATAAAACTTACCTGCAGGTGCTTCTTCAAGTTTTCCGCCGACGTCTTGGACACCGAAATCGTCTTGCTTGATGGAGCACAAGTCAAACGTTAGTAGGCGATGTTTCCATTTCTCTTGTCTTCGATTAGTTTGAACATCGGAGACAGCCAGGGCCAGGAGCAATCTACATCGGCACTCATTGCAGCAGGTGACAGAATCCAGGTAGGTGCCGGAGCAGGCAAGATGGCGTTTGATGATTCTGAAATGTCCCGTAGACCCACCAAGACGCAACATGCTATTTGCTCAAACCAAACGAAAAAAAAACCCAGCTATCTCTCCCTCTTATGGTTAGTCGCGGCGCCGCGCGATTCCTGCGCCCCGGATAAAAAAGTTCACATAAAAAACAGAGAAATGCTTAAATTGTCTCAGCTAAACCCAACTAACCCACGAGGGAATACTTGTTTGCTCTGGTTCTGTCAACCGACCGGACGTAAGCTTCTGTAAATCGACTTTCTAGCTCTCGCTCTGACTGTCCAAGAACGCCAAGCACTTCGGTTTTATTCCACGAAAACCACGCCTCGAGGACCTACTAAGTTCTAAAACACACTGGGCCCCTGATTGGCCAGGTCAACAAAACCCAAAATTTGTGCACAAACAATCACGTGATCCACACTATCTCTCTCACTCAAACTCCCAACACAATGAGTATGAGTGAGCACAGGTATAACACAGGTTTATCTAGAAACCGAGCAACTACAGCAACACTGAGCGCTAGAAGTTGACCTTCGGGCGGCCTCTCTCAGGTATTGTCCATACGGCGCGCGACGAAAATATGCCCAACAATAACGGAATTCCTGCCCTTTGTCAACACGACGCATGCAGTACAAAAGGACCGTGCACTCCCGTCGGCCCATTCCCACCAGATCGGCGACAGACCGCGCGGTGACGAACTTCGCCCATACTCTGTAACTTCGAGCAGTACAACATCCCGAGACACTGCTGCACGCCCACCTCTTTTTAGAGCCAGCGAACCTTCGAATGACCCCACCGCGAGCGCAACTGCCCCGACAACAATGCACACGCGCCTAGCGCACACTAATGCTGTAATTACCCTTGACAATACACAGATGTGGTGATTTCACAAGGAACCTGTGGCACCAACAATTCTATCGGCCAGACGTGCATTTTGGCCACCCCAGACAAACGATGAAAAGAGAAAAGCATTCTCTCGGCTTCGCTGTTCACCCGTCGAACGCCGCGTAAGCTCAACCGGCATGAAAGCAAGCCCTGCGACCCATTGCGTGGTTATTCTTCAGCCTTTAACCTTCCAGGAAGCACGATCCGCTGAAAGGCGGGCCAATTGTCAGCTTATAGGAAGAGAAACACGGTAACGACTTGTGATTTATGTACTCGAGCATTGGCATCAAAAACAGCCAAATCCTAGCAATGTAACGTTTGCAGATGGAACGCCGTTCCTGCCGTTCCTTCAAAAACCTAACGAGTTGCCGTTAATGGAATGGTGGCGTTCCTCCGTTCCTCCTAAAAGGAACTAGTTCCAGGAACGCCGTTCCTTGGAACGCCGTTACGTACAACACTGGTACAAACGACTCCGCTGTAAAAACTTGTGAGCCAATGCGGTATCGGTTTTTGCGGTTAAAGATAACAGGGTACTGCCGTAAAAAATGGTTTTTACGGTGACATGCTGTTAGGTGCCCATGTAGTCATTATCCTGTCGTGTGCCTTCATTCCCTTTTCGCTCCCCGTTCTTTTGTTCCCGCTTCCCATCACACCAAAATATGATGGAGGATGGTATGGTAAAATACCGTTTTTCATTTTGTATACAGACAAAAGTATGTTGCCGAGCTACTCTATGTCATGGTGCCAGCATCATTTTTGGGAGGGACACATACGGCTCGCAGATCTAAAAATTTCGATTAAAAAGTTCTAGGGTGTTATCAGCAAATCCATTTCTTATCAAGGTGCTTTAAGTGATGCCCTTTCAATTGGGATAGAGAATATGTACTCCACAAAAATCGGTTGTCTGTCCCTTTAGAAGGCCGCATTTCGCCACGTCCCCCGAGCAGTCCCAAGCAAAATGTTCCACCGTCCAAGCTAATCAATTTACCATTGACTGCCGAATTATTCGCGGGAAAATTTAACGGGACTTAGGACAGTAGTTATCGATAAATTCAATATAATTTGCTAAGAAAGCAAATTCCGCTATAGGGCCAGAACCATTGTCTAATAATTTATTTTACCTGTCTCTTTTTTCCTCCTTTCTTCCTAAGCTTCTGCTGCCGCTAGAGCTTAATGGTGTAGTAACTTATAAAGTAAGCACAACCAAATTCATTAATTTGTCGCAGATAATTGCAACAGCAATTTATTTATGGGAACTTATACAATTTAGTAATTAGCATTTCAGGACACGGCGAACCTTGCTTTCGCGTCAGCGTCAAACACGCGACTTGAAACCGGCGACTCATAACCCTCGCATAGCTAATGCGTGCCCCACGATAAATAGCTATTCGAGATTTCTGGTTTCCGCTCAGTCAGGCATGCAAAATTTCACGCAGGTAGTAGGACCCATACCAAGATTCAGCACTGGACACTATTCTCTGGCGACTTGTTCAAGCGATCCTGGTCAGACGCGTCATGTTTGGGGCACCGTGCGTTACTCTGAAAACTACAGAACATTCCATTATGCAAAAGCTTTAAACCATACAGAATTTACCTTGAACTCCCCGCATTAACTCCCACCACGCACCTTCTCCAAATCAACCGCCACAATCCAGCTTTGGAACTCGTAAAATAAACTGGTCGGCGAACTCGCTCGCACCTCCCTCATCCTTTGGCCTCCTCAATGGAAAACACCTGGGATGCTCAGTTCCTAGTCTAGTAGAAGCACCGCGATGCGTGTTCACAGAAATTTGCACTCGCATAACGTTCACACGTATGGGCCACCATGTGGACACTGGTAATTACGTCGTTCGAAAATGAGCCCGTGTTAGTCTTACGGAAACTGTTTTCCAAACTCGGAACACAAGATAGAAGGATGTGGCAACTCATCGCACAGGAGAGCACAGACGATGATTTCCCACAATTATTAAAGCTTCACTCTGACATCCTCCATCATCAGCTTTACCCACGGGACTACCGCAGAAGAAAGCCCACAGCCCTCGCCCCCCCCCCCCACATCCCACAAAATGCTATGTACGTACTTTACCGGTTCACAGCAAGTTCCGGTAACATTCTGATCGGATGAATTTTCCCTCCCGCCCTCAAGCTTCTCAAGACAATCAAAACACTGCCCCAAATCCAAATCGTCTGGACTCCAGGTCAATTGTCAATATCAAGGAATGAGCCGGCTCTTAGTGCCTGAGATAACTAAACGCACGCATTCCCATCCAGAACGGGAAAATCGCAGCTATCCAAACATTTCCCTTCCCATTTGGTATACAGATATGCTCAGCTGCTAGAATGAGAGTACCTTCCTTCATTACTCACACCTAAACCCTTTCACAACACCTGCGACGAGATCCGACTGGGGTGAGCACGCCATGCTCAAGCCTCTTTGAACACGAGTATCTTTTATCCTATATCACCATTACAAACCCTTAAAACTGTCCAACCTGCCACTTTCCCAATACAACGTGCCATTTCGTGCGGGCACCCACAAAATACCGGAATTCCTATTCCCTTCCCTGGATAATTTGGAGTGTGGGCTCACCTGCTCTCAGCTCGATAGTCAGGAACGACTGTTGTCCCGGGCGGGAGCAGCAGCTCTCTCCCGCAGCTTTCTTCACTAAGACGAGGCCACAGGTCTTTTTCATTGGCCATGTTTAATTTTATCAGCTGAAATAAACTTCTTACTACCATAACAACAAGCAAAAAGAAGACCACCAAAAAAGCTAGAAGAAAACGCCGTTGTGAGCTCTGATTCATTTGTATAAAAATGAAGGTTTTCTCTCAGTATATTGAAATAAGTAAAGTGTGTACTGTAGTGCAGAATATTAGCTATGCTCATCAAAAGCATCAGAGTCGTCATTAACCAGAATGGGTCATGTTGACCAGTGCGAGCAGCGTTATCATCAGCATAAAGACTGTCGGAAATTCTCATCGCCATCATCTAGAGCTACGGAGTTCACTCGGATTGCTTCGTTCGGCTCGTGGCTGCTCCCCTAATCCGCGATTCCTATCCTCTCGCCTTCAGAAAGAGCAATAAATCATCTTTCGAGTGGTGTAGGAGCCGCGGTCACGCCTTAATCCTGGAACTCCGGAGCCGGAAGTTACCCTTGGCCATGAGCAACCAACCGAACCAGAGTGCTCCGCCCTCCTCTCCGACGGTGATGTGCTACAGTGTCATGCAGCGAGACCCTCCATTCTTCAACACAACCGATAATAACAACGCCGGGGGTTGGCTGTCCGTGTATGAACGTGCAAGCACTCATAACCGATGGGACGACGCCATGAAATTGAATAGCGGCGGCTTCTCTCTGAAGGGCGCTGCCGAGTTATGGTATGGGAACAACCAGCACGACTGCCGGACATGGTATGAGTTCAAGGTAAAGTTCGTTGCGGTCTTTGGCCGATCAGCGGTGCGCAAGCTTCAGGCGGAGCAGTGTGTGCGCGTTCGAGCACAGCAGGCTGGCGGGAACTTTACAAGCTATATTGAAGACATCGTGGACCTATGTAAGCGCGTCGACCCATCTATAGCACAAGCTGAGAAAGTCAAGCACATTTTAAAAGGCATAGATGACGACGCCTTCCAAATGCTTTTGTCCAAGGACTTGAGCATGGTTGTCGACGTCGCCAACTTGTGCCTTAGGATTGATGAGCTGCAAAAGCAACGGGCCCTCACTCGAGGATCTCGTGCACGGGATGACTCCGGGTTGAGCTTGGCAGCGATTTCCACCGATTCAGCGTTCCTTACGCAATTTGAAATACTTCGTGCGTGAGGAAGTAGCCGGGCAGTTGTCTCTCCTACCTTCCATAAAGAAGTCTGTGTCCACACTAGAGCCGGCCCTCAGAGATGTCATCCTGGGTCAAATTGCCGAAGCACTTCCACCGCCGTCTTCGCAGTACGTGCCAGTAGCTGCGCCAGTCACTTATGCCGAAGTCGCCACCAGTCCATTGCAGCAGGCTGCCGTGACCTTCCAGCCGAAATTTCCAGTTCGACCTCGGGTTCCCTACCTCAGTTCGTGCGGGAATCCCGAAATGCATGGCGTACACTGGACAATCGCCCTATCTGCTTTGCGTGCAGGATGCCAGGGCACGTTTCACGCTATTGTCGTTGTTATCTGCCGTCAACCTGGAACTCTGCGCTTGCAGACTCCTCCGCCGCCTCAAGTCAATGTGACGCCACGTTCGTCGTTCCCGACCTCCTCTTCGGACCGCGCCAACATTACTGACCACCGTTCGACATCTCAACGCCGTCGCTCGCTCTCCCGGATGCGGCGTCGTCCTGGTGTCGGAGATACATAAAACTAGTCCCCACAGTTCCTGAGGCACCAACTGCGTCGATGCCGAAAAGTCCAAGGCCTCATCTGCTTCCATCCCCTACCAATGTCATCGATGTTATTGTTGAAGGCGTTTGCACATTAGCTCTGGTCGACACAGGAGCCGCCGTTTCCGTTATTCACGCTGATCTCTGCCGTTCCTTTCGCAAAGTGAAGACGCCCCTGGATAGACTATCGCTACGAACCGCAAGTGCACAACATATTGAGCCAATGGCTGCATGCACGGCTCGGGTCGTTATTCAGGACGTCGTGCACCATACTGAGTTTATAGTGCTTCCAGTTTGCTCCCATGAAGTAATTTTAGGATGGGACTTCCTCTCTCGCCATAATGCAGTGATTGACTGCGCACGCGAACAAGTGGAGCTTTCTACCTTTTCTGACTCATCGTTTGAGGACGACCGTTCCATCCACGCTACTAAACTTGTCGTGGCATAAGACACTCACAATCCGCCCAGTTCTTCTGTGTGTGTGCCTGTATGCTTTGTGTCTGTGACCCACGCCACGGCGCTGTTTACGCCATCTGACATGTTTTACCGCCGCAACCTTTTTCCGCTGCCGTTTGCCGTTCTGGATTTCAACTCCGGGCCAGCGTCATGTTCATCACGAACATATCGACCGTACCATGCGCCTCCCTAGAAGGCGAAACTTTTGGAAGTCTAGAACATATAGACCGTGGCCTTGTTTTCAACGTTACAGATGGCGTGTCACACATTGACATTGGCGGACTAGTTCCGTGTTCGTCACGGATCTAGTGACGAACACACGACGCGCTTCAGCGTACGTCCACTGTGGAGCACACCATGGACACTGTAAGCAATCCTCCACTTCGGCAATGGTCCGTATCGCGTCTCCCCAGCCGAGCGTCGCACCATCGAGCAGCACGTCGACGACATGCTCCAGAGTGGCGTTGTTCGACCCTCAAGCACTCCCTGGGCATGTCCTGTAATTCACGTCCGGAAAAAAAGATGGTTCTATTCGATTTTGCGTAGACTATCGCCGCCTCAACAAAATCACGCGCAGGGACGTCTATCCCCTCACTCGCATAGATGAAGCTCTGGACAGCTTGCAAGGGGCCGAATTTTTCTTGTCGCTTGATTTGAGGTCCGGGTATTGGGAGGTTCCTATGGCGGACGATGATCGTCCGAAAACGGCCTTTGTCACCCCTGATGGATTGAACAAATTCAATGTCACGCCGTTCGGTATATGTAACGCCCCTGCAACATTTGAACGCATGATGAACAATGTTTTGCTGGGGCTCAAGTGGAAGATCTGTTTTTGTTATCTAGACGACATTGTCATCTTTTCCGCCGAATTTCAGACGCACATTCACCGTTTAAAACAAGTTTTACGTGCCTTTCTAGAGCTGGGCTCCAACTTAACCTAAAAAATTTCATGGGGGAATTTTGCACCGAAGTTAGGTATTGCTACCTCGCACAGCCTTGATTCACAAAACATCGGCATTCATGCATGCCGAAGGTAGCTATATAATAATCCCTAGAAGAGAGAAGGACGTCTTGCCGTAAATCTGAAACGGTTTTGAAAATTACTGTGAACATCTTTATCGTTTCTTATCATCTGATAATGTGTTACTATTTGGGGTGGGCGATTGATCTATTAAACTTCGCATAATTGATGAATGCTTTTTTCGCCATTAATTTTTAACCGGTTAATCGTTGCAAGTCATGTGATCAAAATAAACCAAGAGAGCCCATGTTCAAATTCTATGCAACCATGTCGACAATCATACTTGGGCATAATAGCCGCCTACGTTATAACGGAAACGATGCATGCTCAGTGGTGGTATAATAAAGAAAACCGCCAGTATTCTTTCCTCTAGGGCCAGGACAGACGAAAGAGGAAGACTTTTTTATACAAACACAAGGTCATCTAGGTTTCTGGGAAAACGAGAATATACACCGTTTTGGCGCTAGATAGTTTAACGGTGGCATAAGTAAGCCGCGATTATACGTCCCATACAATGACGTCGAGCAATGATGTTTCTCTGTCTAGAAGCGTCACGGCCGAATCAGCGCCATGGCTATGATGTGTTTACCTCAACTGGACTGTGTGTCAGTCGGCTTAGAAACATTCTGAATCCTAAGCGTCCATCTTAAGCGCACAAAAACACACGGACGCAGAAGACAAGGACAAGCGCTACTTCCAACTGAATTTTATTGAATCACGGTGAAATACATACCCGCAAAAAGTTACTTCCCCTTTCTCCTAACAGCCCGGTTTGTATTTCGCGCGGTCGTTTTTCGCACTGCCTTGATAGTAGTTCGCGTCGCATCTGACAGATGGCGCCCCAGTCACCAACAGGCGCACGTCGCGCGGCGCCGCTCGTGGGACATTGTTCTCGGCGGTTGCACTAGGTCTCTGCAAGAGGTAGCGTCAACATCCCCCTCGCGAGGGGCACGATCAAATGCAGAGCATTTCCGGGGGCGCACGACGTTACGTTAATGTTGTTGCACTTGTGGCAACTGCTGACGAGAGAGCGCTCGTCAGCAGTAATTTGAATGAGTCAAGGATATAAGGCGCGTCCGTAGCCTCCAATTCTGTGTCGGCTTTGTAGCGCAGTGGGTAGGGCACCATGTACATTGCGTTCCGCCCGCAGGGTCGAGAGATCGAAACCTGGCGCCGGATAGTATTTTCTTTTATATAGTGTAGCGGGAGGGGTGCGGATAACGACGGTGTGGACTACGACGGGAAAACGCGGGTGACATCGTGAGTTACTGAAATGCTCTGCATTTAAAAGTGTCGCTTCACCGCCACGAAACTTACCATTGTGGGTCATGATGTCTACAAGGATGGCGTGCTCCCCGACCCAGCCAAGCTTAACGCTGTCGCCGAATTCTCGAAGCCAACCAACATAAAATCCCTTCGGAGCTTAATAGGGCTTTGCTCATACTTCCGGTGCTTCATTCGCAACTTTTCCTCAATCATTGAGCCATTGACGAAGCTCTTCGGTGGTGCCCGTGACTTGCCTGCCTGGTCTGCGGCCTGTGACCATGAGTTCCAGACTTTGCGCCGTCTACTGACCTGGCCACCTATACTGCGACACTTCAACCTTACAGCGCCTACCGAACTTCATACTGACGCCAGCGGAGTTGTCCTTGGAGCTGTGCTTTGCCAACGTAAACAAGGTTTCGCCGAATATGTCGTCGCCTATGCCAGCCGCACTCTAACGAAGCCAGAATCCAATTATACAGTTACCGAGAAGGAGTGCTTGGCCATCATTTGGGCGCTTGCTAAATTTCTACATATCTGTACGGCCTCCCATTTGACGTGGTCACCAACCACCACACCCTCTGTTGGCTTCTTTCTTTGAAAGATTCGGCAGGTCGTCTGGCCCGATGGGCGCTTTGCCTCCAAGAATATGATATACAAGACAAATACAGGTTTGGTCAGAAGCATTCCGACGCCGACGCTCTCTCCCGTTCACCCGTACCTGCTGATCTATCGGACTCTCCAGGTGACCTGTCGTTCCTTGCTGTGACTGATATGGCAGCTGAGCAACGGAAAGACCCGTGAATTGTTGTCCTCCTCACCTCGCCTACCAATCCTTCCCAAGCTGTAACAACACGCGCTCCCCGTAGCCAAGCATCTCACTTTGCAGTACGCGATCAGCTGCTTTATCGGCGCAACTTCTACTTGGATGGCCGCAAATGGTTGCTCGGGATTCCCCGACATTTGCAGTCCGATGTTTGTGCCTTGTTCCACTCTGATCCCATGGGTGGTCATGCCGGCATACTCAAAACCTATGAACGTTTGCGTCTTCGTTACGTCTGGCGCGGGATGTACAACTTCGTGCGAAAATACGTTCGATCCTGCCAAGATTGCCAACGCCGAAACCCGCTGGTACCTCATCTGTGTGGTCCGTTACAGCCGCTGCCTTTCCCTGTGAAACCATGTGACCGTGTGGGCATTGATTTGTATGGACCGTTACCATGCACAGCCGCTGGCAACCGCTGGGCTATAGCTGCCATCGACCACTTGACGCGCTAGGCTGGAACCGCCGCTCTTCCAGCAGCTACCGCACGGTACGTCGCCTCGTTTCTCTTGTGGCATTTTATCCTTCGTCATGGTGCGCCTTAGGAGGTGCTCAGCGACAGGGGATGAGCCTTCGTGCCTGATGTCGTAGCGGAGCTTCTTAAGAAATGCAGCGTCATCCATCGAACGAGCACTGCCTACCATCCGAAAACGAATGGCCTCATAGAGCGCTTTAACCGTACCCTCGGGGACATGTTGTCTGAGTACGTTGTGTCTGACCTTGGAAACTGGGACATTGTACTCCCTTACGTGGCGCATGCCTACAACACTGCCATCCAAGCAACAGCGGGTTTTTCTCCGTTTTTTCTCCTATTTGAGCCTGAGCCTTCGTATATGCTCGACACCGTCCTTCCCTACCGCCTTGATGTATCTGATTGCACGCCGATTACCGAGGCTGCCAAACACGCTGAAGAATGTCGCCAGCTGCCCGTTCTTTTACCACTTAAGAGCACGAGCGACAAAAGTCCATCATGGCTTGCGAGCCCGCACCCAACTTCGTTCCCGGTTCTCTCGTGTGGCTCTAGTTCCCACCAGGACTCCTGGACCAGGACGAGGGGCCGTACCGTATTGTTGAACACACTTACCCGGTGAACTACGTCGTCGAGCCGCTAAGGCCTTCCTGGGATCTCCGACGCCGTGGACGTGACACAGTGCATGTTGCTCGTCTGAAGAATTATGATGACCTGCTCGTCTCGCTATCACCTTGAGTGGCCAGGATGGCTACCCGCTTCTCCGGGGGGTGATTGTAGTGAAGAATATTAGCTATGCGCCTCAAAAGCATCAGAGTCGTCAATACCCAGAATGGGTCATGTTAACGAGTGCGAGAAGCGTCATAATCAGCATAAAGACTGTCGGAAATCCTCATCGCCATCGTCTAGTTTTCGGATGCTGCAAAGATTCCTAACGAGTGAAGAGTAACGATCATGAAAAACGCAATGAATTCATCTCCCCACGAGGGGGGACTGATTGCGTCGCGTAACATAGTTGTGTTAACTATTATTGCCTTTACATTAATATTACTATTTCTTTCAAATAATAATTATTACTTTCGTGATTTTGCGACTCGAGTCCCCCCTTGGAGAGATGGGCCCAATTTTTCTTTTTTTTTGTGACGCAAGAAGTGAAGTGTTGGCGTATTTATTAATGGTTTCGGTAAAAATCAGTCAAGCCATTCGAAGGTTGAGCCCCGATGCCGAAGACCTGCTTGAGCGTTTCCACGTTTGAGAAGGGGCTGTTCTGTTTGCAGGTTAATCTGAAGTCGGCGAAGTGAAGGTCGAAGTAGAGCCACGAGAACCGGCGCCGCGGGGGCAGATTCTTGATGTAACTCACCTGCATTCATAGTGCAAATGAACTTTCACTGGGTGCGTCCAATGACCGAAATATGTTAGATGGCACACAGAAAGAATGTGAAGCCGCACCCTACAAGCAAATTGTGTAAAGAACACGGAAACATAACGGCAAAATGACAGCGCACCGTTGTCGTAAAGCAAGTTGCATTTAAATATTGACAGTGCATTGCAGGCGCCAGGATGATGGCACCGGGAGACTGTCTTGAACATACCGCCTTAGGCGTTATGGCTAGAAGTCCAAAAAGGTTGTCGGCTGTTCCTAGACCAAAAAGTTGCGCTAAGTTTGTACGACCGCGTCGTCAACAGGCGTAAGCACAACGCAGATGTGAAAAGTCTGGAATAGTTTTATTCCAGTGTCAATACGTCGGCGCACAATTAAGCCTTACAACGGTGCTGTGTAAAGTGCAGAGCGCGGCCGACATTTTGTATTTAATGTGTCAATTTCAAGTAGAATTTATGCTGATACATTCCCCGCAGTCCAGTACACGTGTTCACCAGATAAAAACTAATCTGAATGTCTGCCTCCCGTCAGAAAATCTACTGAATGTCCAGCTACATGTATGATGAAGCACTTGTTTTGCTAAACCGGCATTGCTGGCACCTACGTTTTGGACGCTATTTAAACATATTTTCTATTTAGGATATTAGTGGTACTGTCTTGTGGACTGTATTTAGACCTATTTAACGGACAGGTTTTCGATGTGGCTGCTATTTAAGTTTTTACTTTACACTGAAAAAAAATTGCACTACCTATCTGAGCCATTTCTGTTATACTTCAGTTGCAAATTCTAGATATATAAACGTTTGCAATATGAACGAGACGTCTGAACCTGAATGTGAGAACTTTCCTATATATGATCATTACTTCTATGTGGCAACATAAATAGTCAGGAAGTTCTGATGCAACAGTAAAAAAAGCTACAATTAAAATCCCTTGAAACGTTTTGATTCGCCTAACAATTTTTTAGCTGCAAGCTATATTTTAGTTCGGTGGCTCCACATGCAGTTGTACGAGTACATAAGGATGATTTTGTGCCTTGCTTACGATAGCGTTATGGTTTTTAGTAAGAATACATATCTAAATATTATGTACTGCTGAGTTGGGCGGATACACCCGGAAGCACGTTCCCAGCGTCTGTTTGCCTGGTAATCATGTCATTTCCCCGGCGGTTTTTAAAGTTCAAAGCGTATGTCATTTTGGAGCCATCTACTGCATGCAGTACGTTTTGTTTACTTGTGGGGAACCTGTTGATTTTCCATTCAGGCACATCGGTTAGTGTCACTTCCTTGATTGAAAGGGCGTGACAATTTGCACTGTTCAAATTCTCACTATACCAGGTTCTTGGCCTGTTGGCGCACATTGTGCTTTATATTAAAACAACTGCCCCCTTACAAAAACAAAAAAACCAAGATATGAGATTTAGGATTTGGAAAATTGTTGAAATACGGGTAAAAATGTTCCGACGCTTTCTGTGAAAAATATGAAAACGCGTGTTTATTAAAGAACAGTACAGCATGTTGTTGGGCTACTTGTTACTGTATTTTACGCGTATAAAAACTGCACGTCAAATTCAAGACTAATACAAATTGAAAGAAGGGGCGCTGACCAGACAAGGGCTACGTCATGTTTAAAATAATTCCTAACCACACCCATCCTAACCAACTGTGAGAAAATGCAGTTGCAGTGGTCTGTTTAAAAGAAGTGTTACTGATTTGAATGTTACCAAAATTTGGACACTGGCTGCTCTCAAACTTGGCAATGGCTGTTGCTTACAAGTACTTGAAGACTAAAAACTCTTGTCCCACCGTAAGAATTTTCACTTAGTTCAATCCGGGTATAGAGATAATTTTTCAGTAAAGTGTAAGTCTGGGCCTGTTGGTTCATGATGTTCGGACAAAACAGTGAAAAACATGCTACAGAAAAGGAGCCCTTAGAAATCTAAGATCGCCACAAAATTTCCCCTCGCAGACTTGTCACCTTAGGCTGCAAAGAAACGCGATCTTTTTATGAGTTGAAGCCAGTGAAAGCTCACTGATGCATTTATCTCCTCTTTACTTGATCAAAAAGGCCTCTACGAGATATCGTTCGTTCTTAGATGCACCCCGCTATATAATGAACACACCTTCAAAATCTGGAATGCACATGCACTCACGCACGTGCTTCACCAAGTGGCTTTCTGTGCAATTCATGAGGTCCCTACGGTGCTGGCGCATACGCTCGTTAAGGCCTGGTTCAGGCTGTTTCCGCAAATGTCGTCATATCTTAAAAAATGACGTCATTACACGTCTCAGCCAACCAGACTGTGTGACACGCCGTTTCTTGACGTCCACAGCTCACGATACGGCTGTTACGTCGTTAGTCTGAATATAGCGTAAGGCTGGGTTGAGACTGTTGTCGCAACTGTCGCAATATCTTTAAAAATGACGTAATTTCACGTCTCAGCCAACCGAACTGCGTGAAACGCCGTTTTTTACGCCCATAGGGTTCGATATGGCTGTTACGTCGGTAGTCTGAACATAGCCAAACACAGGCCCGTTTGGCCGATTTTGACCCTTTTGCCGGACAAGGGGATCTCATAAACAACTCCTTGTGCGCATTCAGTGGATTCCGTGCGGTGCTGCGTGTAACAGGCGCACTCCTTGGGCTCCTTCTTGTCAATGTGAGCCCACAAGACTGAAAGATCTCTGGAGTCAGAGAATACCACACTACGCCGCGCTTTGTGCTACTCATTTGGGGTGGTTTGACAGTGCATAGCAAAAATGCATTACTCTACTTTTTAACCACATTCTTACGTGAATCACTTGTTGTTTCTGAGGGTTTGTTTTAAGTTTCTATGCACGGTTTATGCCACTGCTTGCAAAAGCTGGCTGGGAAACGCGGCATGTTGGCCGAAGCTCTGCTCAACATGACGAGCACAGTTCTTTTGTGGACATTGTGAAACACATGCTTGTAATGACACACTTTACAAGTCTTTTAATGTGCAGATACGAAAGGCAGAATGCATGACTTAGAACGCGGTTCCTTAATAAAGCCAAGGCGCATGGTTTAAGATAGGAACAATGGAAAGGCCATTTGTAGAAAACACGAAATTCTCTGAGGTATGATCTTAAGCGCGTTGGTACGTCACTGCAACAGTACGAAACCGAAGTGGACGACACGTAAACAGGACAGACAACAGGACAGACACGTAAACAGACAACCTGCAGCACCGACTAGCTCAGACTGCCTTCCACCTTTCTGCAACAACAGTTACGCCTCGGTGAGATTCCCGCTTTTGCCTAATATCTTTCGCGTTTTGGACCTTGGGCTAAAATTACACATTGCCGGCTAAGACCGTGACCAAACCGGTATCGTTGGTGGGCAAGCAGACTCTGCATTTCGGAAGGTATGGACGTCCTCACTCGGTGCAGTCCTGCTACGCGCAAGTTGCCTGTGCAAAGCACCGTGTCGTACAAGAGCAGTCGCTGTTTCTACTGGCCGCAGAGAAGAAAGGTAGGTTGGCCGGTTTACCGAAAGACCGCTTTCTTGCGAAGGCACTTAAGGCCATTGGATGTTCGTATTGTTGTATGAATGACGTGAGGTTGTCCGATGTCTAATGGAAACCGAACAAGCTGTTCGGTTATTTGAAACTGTGTAGCATCGTTACGAGCATTGGTAATAGTGCAAGTGCAAGCCTCCGAACGTTTTTCACTCTTAAAATGCGTACAATACACAGGACACTTCCCGTAATCTTTGCTAAAAATAGTTCTTGCAAAAGTCTTTGAGCGAGGCGTTGTACCTCAAACGCAATCGTGGCGTACTACCCGTTGACGATTCCTTTCAATTAAGAGTTCCTCTGAAGTATTTACTTATCTTAGGAAGAGCATCAAAAGCAGCACTTCGTCCTGCTCTATGGACATAAAATACCTGTAGTATTTATCCTCCCCATACAGTCGCTCTCTTGCGTTTAAGCATACATAGGCGCTTATGAGGTCACCGTATTTCAAAATGCTTCATGCATTCCCGTTGACACGTTTTCAGAGCTGGTTGCCTTGTACATTCGCTATGCGGTCTGGGATTGGGAAGGGACTACACACCTTAAGAGGAATTGTTTCTGTATCTGGACTCGGCTGCTTCCGGTACTGAGCAATGTTTCTAGCTTCCCTTGTCAAGAATGTCACCACTCGCCTTTCCCACTGTAAAGTAGTTAAGACGTTCAGGTACGTTGATGGCTACCTGCTATTCATTGACACTAAAAATGTATGTTTCGAAATTGCTGTTTCGAACCTTGTGGGTACTTTATATGGTTTTCCCCATCACTTTGTGCAACGAATAAAACGCTAATCCCGTGACTGCTTCAGATTCCTGCATCTACTACACAATTTTCCTGATGACCATGAATCTTGGGCTTATTAGCCTCTTTGTTTGAAGCCTACCTTTTTCAGTCCGCCTATTCCAAATTTGGGAAATATGGGATTGTGAAGCTGTGTATTTCGAAGGCGCTAAACAAATCTTGTTTTCAACAAATGCAAGCCAGCCATGATGGACAGAGCATTCGGCTGATGGCCGCCGGGTATCTGGTACAATCATGAACTTATCGCCGAGATTGTCCTTAAACCGGTGAAGAATGAACGATGTAGGCACGACGCTCCAAATGAGGATGATAAAAAATCTTCATGATCTCTGGCGATTCGACGCTTACATAATTTGAGAAAATTTGAGAAAAGCGCTAAAGTACTTGTGCATTTTCTGCCGCTAACAAGTTATGGAAAATCTGGAACAAAGCGAATGAGGGTGACATCCACTCTGATAAATGCATCCTAAAGCATACTACGCCCTTTGTAGCTTGCTTGGAAGGCATGGTACATTTAATACCGTTACAAATTCTCGAAAACATGTGTAGGACAAAGTGAAATATGTGTTGTAATTGTTAGAGTGACAAACACAGTAACGTGAAAAAAGTAAGGAGGAGCCATGTTGGCGCAAATTGGAAAGTTTGTGGCGGTTACCCTAACCTCCAAAAACCCTACATAACTAACAAAAGCAAAAATAGACAGGCTACAGGAGATCCTGGTAGCCTACGATATTATTTAAACAAATATACGTGTGTTAGCTACCCTTCTGTACTGTAAAAGGCAAAGAAATTGTTTATTGATCTGGCTACAACGTCTTAACTGCTAGAAACGTTTGTGTGTATCTTCACTCTCCCTTTTGGTTGTTCACAAAATTCAGCATGAAAGCATTTTTTCCTCGCAAAAACGACTGTTGCTATTCGGCACTGCTTCCTGTTTTTGCGTCTCGTCTGCGTATCTTTGTGTTGTTCCCGAGGTAAGGGAGCATTGAGCGTTCCATACATTGCACAATTCAAATCAGCAGGGTTTTCGGCTGGGTGTACCTTGCGTAACTCCATTAAGTGAATTTCTTTACTATGTGAGAAAAAGTGTGAACAGACACTCTGATAAAAATATTTTAAAAAGCCGTTGACCTGGGGTGAGAAGGTTGCTTGCGGGCAGAATGTGGTTTTTATTATAATTGAACGAGTTGTTGGTTGGGTTACATTTAGGGTGTAAATTTGCAACAATAGATGGAGCCCAGTTATTGTTCTTGGAATCGCATCAGGTGTAGAGGAGAGGACTGTCCCTGGGCTTCTACTCTTCTTTATTACAAGTGACATATACCAAAGTATCGGCTGCTTCCTGCGTTTTGCATACGATTGGGCACTATACAAAGAAGTAAAAAGTATCGCGTATATCCGCTCGTTACGGCATTGTATAGCTAACTTACAAATATGGTGACAAATTTAGGGTGCGTTATAATGGTTGGAACAACTATGGAAACGTATTTTAAGAGGAAAAAAAAGAAGTGCGTAAGAGTGTTCGTGTTTTACACAGGTAGACGTTCAACGTGTTAATAAATTTAGGGATAAGAGTGTTTCTTGCACCTACACTGTGCTAGAATGTCCATGCAGTGCTTTATAACTTTTGAAGCTGCTGGATAGTGGCTATCCTGTGAAGGAACCCCGGAAAGTTTTTTGTTTCAATTGTATATGACCTTTTGTCAGATCGATAGAGGAATACGCATGCAATTTGTGTGGTCCACCAACACCAAGCGAGAAAACGAAATTAGAAGAATAGGAACGCAGCAACTGGTTAGGTTTAGACAAAAATGCGACAGTCAAGGAATGATGAGTTGAAAACCATCCCTGAGCCTTGAATTGGTGGAGCTAGAAATAATATTCAGATTACTCAAAAAAATTATTTCCACGCCCAAGTGAGGATGACTAAACGAAGTCTTTGCGCAATACGGAACAAACGCGTACAGGGTGGATGGGGCGAGTGCTTGTCCAGTCCATCTTAAATTTAGAATATGCCGTAAAAGCTACTTGCTTTCACAACTTTACATAATGCAGTGACTTGACCACTATTGCTAAATACGTCATTAAAGATAAAAACCGACTGTTTTAGGTAGTATTTTTGCTAAGACAGGTCGGCCGTGAAACGCCCTATTTGTACAACGGTCGCCATTGTTGAAGAACAAGTGTTTCTGCAGGCTTTAGGTAATATGTGCGCGCGTTTATTATTGCATAATGTACATGGAAATTTTGCATTGCACCATTGCAATACTGTGCATAATTGAGCGTATAGAATCTCTTCTCAATATGCTCAACAAAAAGCGCAAGTTGAATGGCGCATGCGCCAACATCCACTTACGATGGTGAGATTGTGGAGTTCCTCTACGACGGCGATAAAATAACTGTAAATGAAGAAAGAACTCCGCACTCTATAGTCATGGGCATCTTTAGTGCGAAAATAGGGGCACAGCAGGGGGAAGAGAATGCGGTGGAAAAATTTGGCCTTGGTACTCGAAACTGCCGCTGGAAAATGCTGGTTGCTTTTGCCGTAAGGAATAAACTTCGAAAATTGAATACACTCTTCTATAGAGAAAGAATGGGAAATGACTTGGGAAGGCCTAAATGTGGAAAGAAAATATATAATTCAGTTCAGTTTAACAACCCCCTGTACATGGTGCTCGAGGTACGCGTAATTTGCAGCGTCCAAACGAGTGATCACGGAATTGTCAGTAGCTCCATCCGCCTACATTTAAGAAGGAAAAGAATACAATGCTACAGCAGAAGATGCATAACCTGAAATCCTTAGGAGGAAAAAAAGAAGCATTCAGATAGCTGCATAAGAACATGACGATGATGATAACTGGCTTTTTGTGGTGCAACGAAAACAAAAAAATGTGTGTGTACTGCTGTTCAGTAGGCTATGCATTTTCAGGTGGCACTTGTGCAAAAAATATTCCGCTTAAAAAACACTTGATCGGTTCACTGCCTCAGGTTTCCGAATTGTGCTTCGGCATCATTTCATTGACCTTTATTTCCTAAAAAGGCAGTCTTCGTAGCTGTTCTGGAAAGATCTGCTGAAAAATAAGGCTATAAATTCTCAGTTCCATGGAACGTATGTTAAAATCGGATGACATACTGCCTCGTCAGGTAGCATGAGTCGAAGAAGCCTGAGTCCCAGACCAAGTCATTAAATAATAATGTCACTTTGGGAGCCCTGCAACTTCATTGTTCATACATTTTCAGCAACCAGGTGGAATTTGTTTTACGGCAGTTGCAGACGGTGTATTTTATTCTTGTTGCATTATACATTTTGCATCAGCAGCGCAAAAATACGCAGCTCCTTTGGTAATGTATGCGATACTTGCAGTACACTGCTTGGTGTATCAGTTTTGTTTTGGCGCCTAGGGAATTGAATACGGCCAAAGATTCTTCTTTGATGAACAAGGGGCGAATTGCTTTTGGGCGCAACTGCAGCTACCTGCAGTGACAAATACTGCCGTTCTTGCTGTTTAATTTTCTCCAGACTGATATGGCAAGTTTACCAAGAAACATTTTCAAATTATGGCGGCCCCTTGAGCGGCTGAATGACGTTTGCTCTCTCTCTCTCGCTTTGTACAGTTTGTATTTTGTCGGGTTCAGTCCTCTATATTTAGCCAACTGTTTTTGATGTGCTGGTATGTAGCACATAAAGAGTGAGCGGTAAATCATACCGAATCGTTTGCACTCAAGGATAACCGCCATTAAACTGCACGTAACTTCGAGGGAAATGCATGGCTGTAACTATGGCTATCGAAATATTTTACGGCAAGAAGATTATAAAATCAGTACTGCGGCTTCAGCAGTGGTGTAGTGGAGATCTTTTATCTCATTGATATCCTTCCAAAACGAAGCTTTACGGGCTGCTACAGGCGTGGTATTGTTTCAGTGGAACACAATTTATCGGTGAATGTACATTTTTTTCTTCCATCTGGCCTTACAAGACAACATGAGTTTCAGAAAACAACCGGGAATATGGTGGCCACGCTGTAGAGAAGGTTCAAGAAATGTTGGATTGAGAAGTCTCATGAAACTTCGAAAATTTCATGGAAGGTTGGTGTTGCACGTTTTACTATGTAAAGTCGACTCGTCGCACATCATTTAATTGACAGGAACTCCCATGAATGCATGTTGTTGGCTGTTGTTCGATACACAAACAACCTTATACATTATGAGACAATAGTTTTTAAAGCATTCTTTGAAATATCTTGTGCCTTTAAGTTACATTAAGTTAGTCTTAACCCAGCAGTCTAGAATACGGATACCAGAGTACAGGGAAACGATTTTTGCAGTCAGAATGTATGAAAAATATATTGGTCATGCTAATAACAATAATTGCATAATATACAAAACATTTCAAGGAGACAAAAAAGCCGATTGATGTTCAGGCCACGGAGGCAGAAAAAAAGCAGGGTTTTAGGAATCAGCAGTACCACTTATATCCTTCGTTCTGCCTAATATTTTTTTGCACACCGGCAGCTTTCGCAGCATTCGCAGGGGAGAAACCAAGTAATCCCTAATAAAGTTCAACCACTGTGTGCTAAAAGGGATATCCTAACAAACGGCCTCATTTAAAGTCATCGCGTAATAAAAGTCTCGTTCTTTCCAATAGGCGCATGAGATGGGCAGCAAGTCTCCTTAAGGCCCAGTTATTTTGAACAAAGAGAATGGCAGCATAAATATGGTATCCAAGAAACAAATTCAGGAGTCACTGCCTGCATTGTCAGTTCAGCATGTAATCATCCTCCTAATCGCCGTTTATTTCATCTTGAACTTCCGGAAATTCGTTGAACTTTGGGCGCAAGCTAGAAACACGGAGAAGAAATACAGATGATAAGAAAAAAGGAGGAGAAGGAGAACGAAGGTTGTCGCCCCTCCTTATTTTCTGTGTTTCTAGTTCGCGCTAAAATTTAAACCATATATGTTCACCCAACAGCTCGTCTCTTCATCTTACTTCTGGTATTTCTAGGCCCGTGATAGTTTTTGATACACCCGCAGACAGTTATGAGATATAGCTGGGGTCACCTTTGTTTAGCATAAAATGCATTCATGATACCCTACTACGGGTTTATAGTTACCCTGAATTTATATAGGCATATGAAGCGACTGGTTTGTACTTCCAGAATAACATTTATCCCGCTTTTATTTCTTCAAAATTCATGCTGCCATAACCTAAACTTGATGAGATGGAGTCATGCACGGTTTTAGCACTGTAAAAACATCCTCATCCATAGGTTTCTAGTGGAAATTATTCCGTGTAATGCATACGTTTTATTTTCCTTTCATCGTTTTGTTAGGAATTCAATCCAGACTGCAGCTTCAATAAGGAAGGGCAGTACCTGCCAAAGAGGTCTCTCGACCTGACACACAATCATCCTGCTGTCAAGCAACGTTTCAGACACCTGCCACAACACAGAAGATTTGCGCTAGATCTTCAAGCTAAGGGTCGCGAAATTCTGCAGTTGAAGGCCAACAAGATGATGATGAGAGAGGAAATAGAAAAGGGGAGTGGGAGTGCTGTACGTTTAGGGATCTCTCAAATATCACAGCAAAAGAAGAATTGTTGAAACCGAGGAACAACTTTGCCTGAAGTTGTAGGCATGCCAAAAGAAATGCATCGAGACGCAGTTCGTTTACTCACAAATAAAAACAGCGATCTCCAAGCTGTTTATTTTCACGACGAAAAAGCGAATAAGTCATTTCACTGCTGGCCCGTAGTAATATTCATCGATGCGACGTACAAGTTGCTTGAGACAATGTCGCGCTTTCTGGTTATCATTGAGAATGGCAATGAGGAAATCGAGATCGTCACTCTTGTGTTGTTGACAGTTGAAGATGCCGAAACTCTTCACTGGTTTTTTGAGGTGTTCAAAGATTTTGACCTCAAATGGGACTCTCTCTGGGCGACCATGGCGGACAAAGATGTGAAGAAAAAATCCATCATAAGAGCGTTTTTCCATCATCGGAACTTCACGTATGTTCTTTCCCTTTTCAACAAGCTTTCCGCCGAGAAGGAAATATGCAGAAGTGGGCAATTTCTAAAGGTGAGCAGGAGACAGCATTAGACACTTTGCGGCAGATGGTCTACGCCAAAAGAGATGAATACAGTGAGCTCTCTGCCTTGCTCCACAAAATAGGGGCACCAGGAATAGTCCAATATTTTGCTAGAAAATGGCACGTCATTAATGCAGAATGAAAATGGGGCTGAAGTGGTGATGTAGTTTTTTGAACTCGACCAACAACCGTGCAGAGTGCTTAAAATCAAAGCTAAAGCAGCTCGTAGAACACTTCAGTTCACTTTATTGTTTGTCGAGTGCTTGTTTGGAATCATCAGCACACAGTGCAACGAAAAAGCACACAAAGCAGCAGTTATGCTTCAAACGAACCCAACACTACCAAATGGGGACGATGCAGCCAAGATGTACACCAGCCTTCTGACGCCGTATGCATTTCGTTATGTCAGCCAAGAGCTCTGTGCCTCAGTGTGGCTAAAGACAAAATCAGCTGTGCCATTGCTGGCGGCAACATTAGTGCGGTCACTGCAGGTTGTTCTTGTGCTTTCTGGAAAGCCATGGTGTTGCCATGCCAGCACATGTTGTTGATACGTGAGGCATCCAACATGCCCCAGTATGATAAGAAGCAGTGTGCTGAGCGCTTATTCTTGGACGCCTATATAGCCAACAGCCGGCTAAGGCAGGACGTTGTGTGTGGTGACAACATGGATGTGCAAGTCCGAAGGCACAGCAATAAAAAAAACATTGTCGGCCCACGAAACGTTCAGAAAAGCAGATGGTGTTACGTCAAAGCTGGCAAGCATGACATCCGAATGCTTCACAAACACAATAAAGAGAGGCGATTCTCGTAAACCCAAAGAATGGTTATGAAGTTGACATCTCTGAAGTTGACATTTCGGCATCTCTGCACCTAAAAGCTGCTGTTGCGGCTGAGACTACAAGTGCAGAAGACTTGCAAGAATTCGCAGTCGACCCACGTGCACAGTGCAGAGCTGCTGAAGGGGGACCTCGTAAGGAACACCGGGAAGAAAATATTGACATCGTCGAGTGCTGAAGTACCCTGCCCAGCAATGTACAGATGGAAATCAGCAGACATGAAAATTCTCTACCGCAAGCATGCACTACAGCCAGCAACGTTGCAAGCCTCAAAGTACCGATTGTGATAAAAAGATGTGGCCGTCCAAAGGGCCTTATGCTCCCTGCTGTTGAAGTCCCACGAAAGCGGAAGCAAATGGAGTTAGGATGCCATTCTCCGACCTGGTAGCAATTGAGAAAGAGCTAGCCGTGTTAACTTGGCTCGTACGAAAGAAGACAGCAACAGAATCTATCAAGGGGAAGTAAATTGATGATGGCTTTGTGGAAGAAAGGCCGGAGGATGTGCATATTGGCATTCGGGATGAGATGGGGGTGAGATTTTGCGCCGCTATTTCACTGATGATGCTTGGGAAGCTCTAGTAATGATCACTGACATTAACCAAGAGGAGTAGAAGTGCGCACAGTGCAAGACAGAATTAGATGATTATGGGACCATTCTGTGCGACTGGTGTTTATTGTTGCACCATTTACCATGTCTTGGATTGGCCAAAGAAGCACAAGTCAAAGCTCTGGCAATGTGGCCTATGCACGGGCATTGCTCGTACAAAATGGTTTTAATAGTTCATTGTCTGCTGATTTTGCCTTTTTGCAGAGTGCACATATGTTTTGCGTTGAAAGAAGTGCTGGTTTCCTTCATTTTAGAAATATTTTTGGAGGCGGTTACTTTGCAATAAAAAGTTTGCTTAATTTTTTTTCTGTAAAGAGTATTTTTGAAGGAAGAGGTGATTCCCTTCATTACGGAATTGATATACCGGAGGGGGCAGGTAGAGTGCAATAAAAAGTTTGCTGTATGTTCTTTTCAGCAAGTTTCTTATGCGAGTGCTGACGCTGCCAAGCCGCTTTTCCAGTGAAGTCCACTGCAGTGAAATATTTGTACCTTGTATATTATTCTAAGCTAGAAGTTGTCTATTGTGTTGGATAAATACTACTTCCCAATACCGCGTCACTGGCGCGTACAAAAACGGGACGAATAAATGATATGATAGGCACGGTTGTTGCTTCAGCTTAGATACAGACCCGTTACCAGTGGGCTTAGGGAGCTCAAAGTTTACATTGGAGCTTGCCCATGAGCGGGGATTATATTGAATCGGTTTGTAGTTAATGCGGGCGTCTATGAGCGATTACGATTATGGCTCGTAGACAGCCGAATGTGGTTGGCTCTATTCTCGCAAAAATATCCCCGAAAGCGAATGTCCATGTACGCAGCTCATTCAGCCACAAAACTCTTTCTACTCTCGTGAAAGTGTCCCCGAAACCGAATAGCTCAAGCATGGAGCCGGTGCCGGGAGCTCATTCTGCCACCTCTGCGCGGCTTTGGTCAAAGATCGACCGGCCACACATCGCGGTCAGAACACGCACACACACATGCTTACACCCACAGGCACACACAGGAATGCCGACATTGCAGGGGCGCTAACTGGAGGTACGAATGCAAAACATTTCCCGGAGTATTCGACGAAATTTTACAAGTAGTGAAGGCGCTTGCGGGCGACTATCGAGTGGTCGCGATTTCAGTGGGCTGGAGTTCCGCCGCTGTAATTAAATCGGAAGTGAATATTTTCCCGGCTGCCGGCAGTTTGTTATCGCTAGAATTATGCCGGCAAAACGATGGCGCTGCCATAACAACTGGCAGATGGCCGGTGAAATTAGTGGAGAAGAAATTGCCGGCAGCGGGCATTATTCGACCGTTGTGAGTTATGCCAGAAACCGGCATTTTCTGGTCCAGTTAATTATGCCTACAGCTGGAATTTTTTTACGGAATGCGAGTGAACTGCCCTACGAGGCGCGCCAACGGGCTCTGTTGAATTGAATGCTGGCAACATAAATGTGTACGGGTCACAGTACCTGATGCACAAAATTTCACTAATTATGGCAGCTGTTTCTATGCCTGTTAATTATGCCGACCACTGATCAGCCGAAGGACTGTCAATTCGGCTAGTTGGTACTTGTTCTCAGCGTGTGTCCTGTCTGCCTTCTTTTTCCAAGTCCGTCATTGTTGCGCTATAGTTTTTCATCATGAAGTGGTCACGCCGGCACAGCCAACACAACGGTGGATCCACCGTCGCAAAGGGTGCTGGCATTACAATTCAGTATCAGGCGAACACTTTAATACGAGCATTAGATTAGACTGTAGTTGTTGCACCAGCGTATCACGGGATCTTGACAAGAACCGGGCATACGCGGACTTTGAGTCCTGGGATTTGTGTATTCGGCAAAACGATCTTGATTTCAAATATTTTCGAATATTCGATACGAGTTCCGGAATGGTTTATTGTTTTAGTACTGCTATTTTACCGTCAGTGCACTCACGGCTTGCCTTGAGGGCCATGAAATGTCTCCATGTGCTTCACTAGCTCCCGCAGGTCCCCTTAATTCCTTCGTTACAAGGTGGGAGTAACCGCAGATACGTTTAACCGTGGTAACCAAAGTTTAACCGCGGTTATCTCGAACTGCGGTTTTGGCTGGTACACGCGAAATTCCAAGTGTGGCGGCAGCAGCTGCATGATTTTGAGCGTAACAAAACAAAATTAACAAAATTGACAGCTCGCAGCCTGCTTGCGTTTATTGGGAACCTTAGGCTTAGCAGCGCTCTGGATATTTCTTGCTAAAACACTGCGCTAAATTGAAATTACGAAGACGAAGGACGGCGGAACACACGATGCACACTTAGTGTGCATCGTAAGTGTGCATCGTGTGTTCCGCCGTC
Source organism: Haemaphysalis longicornis (assembly GCA_013339765.2). Classification (NCBI taxonomy): domain Eukaryota; kingdom Metazoa; phylum Arthropoda; class Arachnida; order Ixodida; family Ixodidae; genus Haemaphysalis; species Haemaphysalis longicornis. The sequence continues at coordinate 31,743,515 of CM023448.1, read as the reverse complement.
CTTCGTCTTCGTAATTTTAATTTAGCGCAGTGTTTTAGCAACAAGTAATGTACCAACTAGCCCAGAAGCGAGGTCTCATCTGGATATTTGACCGCCGCTATCTCTAAAACTGCGATATACAATGTACAACTGTATTTGTCAGTGCATTCAATCCATTTTATCGCAAGTGACACTTCTTTTCCGCGATCAGATCCACTTCGAAGAGCGGCGACAAACTGTAGCTGCCGTGGTCTGGCCGGCTCGACCCGCTGCGTGGGCCGTGCGGGTAGGCGCGCCTACGAGTTTTCAGGGACGCCGGCGTGCGCGCAGATCGTTTTCGAGTCCTGACAACGCTTTACGATTTTCTGCTTCATCCATTTCTTGCGAACGACGCGCATAATTTCCAAATTTATCCGTAGTTCATCCGGTGGATCGGCAAACAAGCCGGAGCTTTCGCTTAAGTCATAGTCACCCTAGTGGGGCTGACTGCGAGAGCAACTCAAGGAACGCAAGTTCCTCTTTGGGCCATCTTTCGGGTGTCCGTTATTTCGGCTCTGAGGGCCTTCGACAGGTGATTGTTTTTCGCCTGCCCTGATGAGCCGCCATTTGCATCCGAATTGACTTACGCAGCCGGGACAGCGGGCAAACCAAACAAACAAAAAATTTCCCCATCTGCCCGCGATGGAACCCTGGTGTGATGCGACGCATCGGGGGGTTCAACGAAGTAGTCAAAGCAAGGTCACGTCGGTGCGAGAGTGAGCGCTTGACTGAACCGCCGCGGCGCGATACCCGCTTTATATTCACAGCAATTGAAGGAGAGGAGATAACGGAGGAGAGTCGTGCATGCGCGCACTTGTGCGCACCGGAGCAGTTGTTAACGCAGCGAAGCGCGCGCCAAACAAGCGCGCCAGCTGTGGTATGCTAATGAGCCGGAGTGAGGGTGTTGCACACAGCTGTGGGAGAGAAGAACGGAGGAGGGATGCGGACGGACGACGCGACGACGACGCAGGAGGGACAAGCCCGAGAGCAAGAGATGCGTCGCATCTAAAAATCCAAAAAACCCGAAACCAGAGACTTGATTTCATAGAAACAGCCAACCTATCGCACGACACTGCCGGCATAAAAACAGTCGCGGAAAAATGCCGCCTGCCGTCGGCAAAATATCGACTTCCAATTATATTACCGGCGTTCCACTGGCAGTCCGGCTGCCTTGAAAACTTGTGTAACAGTTTTCTCACGGTAGCCGGGATAATTATAAAAAAGTTCTCCCGGCACTTTGTCACGTGACCTCGGAGAGCCAATAGGAAGTGAGTGCCGGCAGAAACGTTATTCAGAAATTCTCTCCGTTGCGGGCAGAATAGACACTGCCAACAATCAACTCCGCGACAACTGCGACGTATCACACACGCCAATCGTATTTTGATGTATTTTGGTGCACACGGCTAATTACAAAAGCCGAGCTTCCATGCATAAAACTTCAACAAAAGCACGGCGCACACACCTGGTATGAAAAAAAAATGTACTATACACAAGCGCAGACCAGCACTGGGCGTGGCTTCCACTCACAGTGACCGTATTTTGAACGCTATCGTTCAAAATAGATCGGAGCACATTTCAGAGCACGCAAGAGCTGGGCCACGATGAATTAAACTTATCGTTCGTCTCGTGCTTGCGACCGTGCCGCGTTATATATACATACCATATTTGCAGGAGAGCACGACGAGGGTATCCCTAAACACGCGACAGAAAACGAAAACACAGCGCACCACACTGCAGGTGCTGGGCCTTTCTGCCTCGCCTCCACGCAAAGCATGAACATTTAACACAGACCAACGATAAACGCGTATCGCAGTACGGACTAACGACCTGCGGGGTCTGTCGTAACTTCTGCAAGTGCTTGTCTTTTTCATATCACAATCAAGTTGTGCGAAGCACACCGGGCCCGGTGCTCGCCACCGCCTTGTTGGCGAAGACCGATGGGCGAAGCCAATCGTATTGGATGGCCGAGTCGTCCGACTCAGCCATCCAACACGACTTGGTTCTGCTGGTCGAGGAAATTCGGCCTCAGCGTCCAAAATGGCCCGACACGAGCTACCCGATAAGGCCCAACAGGCCGTGTCGGACCATGTCGTGCTCAGTTGGACGAGGAAAAAAACCCCCTTTAGTCCACTGCGCCAGAACACCATAGGTGAAGCCGTAGGAATAACCGGTATATTGTTCTTCATAGCTGGTATCCAGGAACAGCAGCGTTTAGGCTGCGGCTGCGATTTCGCCATGCGGGAATAGTGATCGCCGCTCTTTTGTTTTACGCTCTCCGCTAAAACTTATTGATTGGTCGATATCGATTCTTTATTAGCTAATGAACCTTCCGTAACTCTTCTGCTTTTAAATGAGCTTATGTTTTCCACAAGCGTTGCTGGGAGCACACGAATAGGTAGTGTGCAACTCCGGGAAACGAATGGTGGCCACTGGCAATGGTCGAAGCGTCGTAAGCCGAAATGCGGATTATATTAAAGCTAGTGTTAACCTGTATAAACTTCGTGGACTTAGTGTTTCTTACACTCTAACAACTAACAGAAGAGAGCCGCAACCATTACAGAGGAATGTTATCGGGGCACACTTTTCGCTTCTCGATCTCTTTCCGGAGACTGTTCGGCCGATCAGGTATTTGTCAGCGTCTTCAATCACCGAGCCAGTCAAAGCACGGCAACCGGCTATTCTAGTAACGATGCACCACACGGAATGTCCATTGGCTGACGTGTTCACGTCGTCGGCGGCAGGACTGTGACATACCGCTCTGAGAACTCGGAAGCTGGCGTCGCCATCGTGTCGTCGTCATGTCGGCCTAGCCAACGCGCCTTAACTAGAAGCGTGGTGATAGAGTAAAAAACTTAACGGACAAACACGGTACTGTTTAGCCTGCTGCAGGAAGCGCTAAATAACCAAAGGTGCCACCACGACCCGTGAACGGTGAGCAGGTGACGCGTCTCCTCGCCGGAAGTGAGAAAAAAGCCGTTCAATTGCAACATTTCTGCTTCGTGACGCGCATGGGGGAATCGATGAAGTAAACACAGAATATGGCGGATCCCAAAAGCACGAGGGAATGCGGCAAGAAACTTTGCAAGAAAGCTTTCCACTGCGCGTAAAAACGCCGTACTTGGCACAGGTGACGTTGACCACCCAGAATAATTGCGCTAGTTTATTTAGGGTGGTCCACACGCCTTTCAAAGCCCATTTAGAAGTGTACCGTGTGCATTGGCGGTTGCAACCACACCTCTACAATATACGACTACGGCTATTTCCCTGTCACCGCCACGCAACGTCTAAACCATTTCAGCGTCGACCCCTTAATAGGGTTGTTTAGTAGGATTCATAGTTGTAGGACATTTAGTAGAAGTTTGGGGAACGTGATTTCGCGAAGCTTGTTGTAGGACTGCGTTTACTAGACACGCACTGGAAGTCGTTTCTGAACATTGTCTATTTAGGTTAATCCTTAGTGAATTGACTCTCGATTTGATTATGAATGTCCATATGATTGTAGGTTATTATTAAGCCTGAGTGTATTGTCTTTCAATTTTATTATGATTGTGCTTAGGATGTTTGGTTAAGAATCAGAGTAATTTGTCTTCGCGTTTAGTGCCGCTTGCTTTGAGGTTTTTAGGTGTTTATAACAGCAAACGGCTCCACCTAGTCTATTCATCTGAGCCGGTCGAGACATCACAAGACACAAGAAAAAGACATAAGAAAGGTCAACGATCAACCAGTTGAGTCAACAGGCGATGTTTCGGGAAGAGATAACTCGCGCCAAATCGGGCTTACCTTCTCTCTAACGGTGGTCGGCAAGTCAAAAAGGATGCCGACCCTGTTTAGCGTCGTTATGGTCGCAGCATTTGATGACTCTGCTATTTGGACGGACGTGGTGTTTTCACAGCCCTGGAAAAGAGATTGGAGAACAGTTGTCTGAAGAAAATGGCGAGCACTTTAATTTACAACCGGTGATCAGTCTTGTAAGGGCGCACGGCCATCAACCCTCATATATTGCAGTATATACTGCAGCTCGGTGGGCAGTAACCAAGCTTTCAAACAGTACTTCCAACTGTGGTGTTATTTATATTAAAAACGTGTGCCCGTATTGCATTGTGTTTCTTCAAAGTGCCTATTACTGAATAATGTGCGGGAAAACATTTTAGTTTTTTCTGTTGCCACAAAAGAATTGCAGTACACAAAAGACCTTGAGTCTGTACTACATGCATGTTTGTGCCTATGTTTGTGTAGGTGCGATTTTGTTACTTATGTAAGTATAACTTCAAAATATTTTAATAGTGCTAGGCCAGTTTCACACTGTCGCTTGAACTGCGCCTAAAGTTGCTACGCATTTTTTTTCTGTTCGCTAGAACAGCCTAACGAAATTTACACCTAACCCTGTAACAAAGGAACCTAATACGCCACGTAAGCACGTATCACCGATGAATTCTAAAGCATGAACGCGCAGTTTAATGCCTCAGGGGCCTTGGTTCCGCCTCGCGTTGTGGAAGGGAAGTAAAATCTTGACACCTGGAGACACTTGGTTGTCATGTGGAACATTTTGGTATAAGTTCGAGCTGGGTTCCGAGAATCGGACATTCCGGAATCCAAGATAAACTAAATAATTGAACATTCCCAAGTAGGAGCAACCCTGAACAAATTCAGTGGAGTTTAAGGGTTATTTTTCGACTTCAATCGTCGAATAAAAATTAAGGGAAACTTGCACTCACTCGCAAGATTTTAATGGTGAAGCTCTTCATGGTGAGCATCGGCGGGCACATCATTGTTCATCTGCATGAATTTCGTGACTGTAACCGTCGTCATATGCTCCGAAGAGGTGTATTGTGTTGTTCGTGTTGTTCGTGCAAGTCTTCGTGTTGTTCGTGTTGTTCTTCGTGTTGTTCGTGTTGTTCGTGCAAGTGGTGGATGCGAAGCCATCCTAACATTGTATACTTCCACCGGCTCAACTGGCCAACCCACCTTGTGTCGCGCAAGGCTTGAACCATAGCGAAACCGCCGGATTTCATTATACGTGAGAACTGAAGGACCCATGACCACGCATTTGTACAAGCTTGATTGTTCATTTACACAATGCGTCGTTGCTTTGCCCTGTGCTAGTAGTAGTCATCGTCACATTGATCGATCGTAAAACTCAACTCAACCAGATATCGCCGTGTTCCTCATGCCATAGCGCTTCACGACAGCGCTCGAGTTTTTTTGCTAAAGCTACTGCGCGAACCGGGGTGTCGGTGTTCGCCGCTAGGCGCGCGATCGCGAGCATGCGGCATTTTCCGGCTGCTTGGATTTTGTCAGGTTTTTTGCTGAAGGCTCTACACGTGCCCGGAACGCTCGGTGGTTGCTCTGGTGCACACGCTCACGAGAACTCCGCATTTTTTTGAGTACTTCTTCCTGTAACGGCGAACTTACGGTTGTACAACAGCTCCGGTGTTTAAAGAAGGTACAACTCCTGGCCGCAAAACATTCGAATGGCGCTGGCTTTTCACGACTTAAATAATTTTTTAGAGTCCTCTCCCTTGTGTTAGAGTCGTCTGACCATTTTTTCTCATAGATTTGTTGAAAAGGGACAATTGTGTAGGTTTTTTCTGAACGAAAACAAAATCTTTCCAACCACACAAGATTTGTCTGCTATTTTTATGGCAATTCAAAAATTTGTGATAAAATACGCTTGGTCTTCAAATATAAATAGAGTTTGTATCTTCTCAAGAAAGGGCATTTGACTGCCTAAATCCTTGAGTTTTTGTTCCTTGAGTTCCGATTTCTGGAACACGCTATCATCAAAACACCGACTCCACGGAAAATCTGAAGAATATAAGAGAACTACCGACTGCTGCGCAAGATGCTGGAGCCCGAGGCAGCACACGGCTGTTCGGCCTAACTGAAGCCGATGTGCCTTGGCCAGTGATTTCCTATCCGGCCTATTTCCGGCAGACGAATTCGGGCCGTATACAAATGTGGGCCTTTTGGCAGTTGCCGTACTCCCAAAGCTATCCAATGGTCAGTCTCCGTCGGCCAGTCGACCGGATTACGTTCACACCGCCAGACTCCAGCGGAAGAGCTCGGGCTACTCTACAGCCACCCGTGTGCGGCCGAAGTACGAGCGACCGGAGGTCAGCCGAGGTGCGGTCGTCGGACTACATACCGACTGCTGCTGCCGAAAGTTCGGCCTTGCTACAGGCATTGGAGTTCAGCCACACTACGTTAACTGTACTGAGGCCGGTGGAGGACCACTGTATGCAGCGCAAGCAGAAGACTCAGTCGCGCTGTGCAGCAGCACAAACCCACCATTTTGGGCCCACTGCAGTCACATCAAAGTGAGCCCGCGTGCCACCACCAGCCATCCAGCCTTCAGCGCAGCCCTGCTTATGTTTCAATCTCACAGCACAATTCATTCATTAAACACTGCGCACAGCTTGTTCCTATAATTTGTCTGCCTTTTTACGGTCGGAGGCAAAAAATATTCGTTTCTCTCCTGTAGCTGGAAGAGTTGTATTGTCCAGGTGCTAATATATTCTGTGCAGACCAGTTGTAATAATCAGGAGGGGGGGGGGGGGCGAGAGTGCTTACTTTAGTTGGTTGAATTTAACAAGGATGAAAGTGCGGCTTTTAACTAGCTTCTTTTAGGACAATTTTCCTGAACACTTCTCACGCTCTGACTAAATGAACTATTTTTACAACTGCTCCCTGGCCAGTTTTGTTGTATATAAAACAGGCGCGCATAGCTTTTCGAAGCGTTTTGGCACTCCACAAAACACTCAGGAACATTCCATTTCGTCTCCTTCTCACAAGTAGTACGTCTACTTTTGACCATTTTTTTAGAAAATAATACTCGATCAACATTTCTGATGGCTGATTCTAGGAGAGATCGAACGAGTACCTTCTTTTCCAATCTATTTTAGATGTTGTTTTTATGAGCTACGTGCACACCACTGAATAGTTGAAAAGGACCTAATTTTCTTCTGATGTCGTAATTCGTTAGAAATTGTAGACGTTTGTCGAATGACGCCGTGCTTCTGGTTGGGACACTTCTATCCAACTTTGTGTTCACGCAAGAAAAGGCGTAATGCCACAGTTTAATAAATCGGTTCAAACCAAACACATAGTAATGACCGTACGCAAACAGATAATCTTGCATACTGTCAGGAATAAAACGATATATATTCATTGGTCGAGTTTGAATGCGTAAGGCTCTCAACCCCTCGGAGGCAAACTTGTAGGTCGTCCTTATGTATACACACCTTTTTCCAGCTTTAGAGCGAGTGTAACACGGTACTTCTTTCGTGCCCCTCAAAAACAGCGCCAGCTGTGGTTTCCACCCTAACCGTTCCAGTGACCCCATTTTCGAACTTTCAGCAGCATCAATGGCTGTGTGTTAGTCCTTTTATGTTGCGGCAATTGACACTCAGGGGAAACAATTTTTTACCCTGCCATTCCCAGTTGCTAAAGGATGCCCACAAATATCCAGTTCTCACCGTTTCTCTTATGTATGCATTTATTTATTACCTCCTTCTCCTTCGCACGCAGTACAGCAGGGAGATATAAAAAAGTAAGCATCAAATTTGAGACCAAATGACAAAATATTTCTCCAAAGTGCGGTGAAAGTCGTCATTACAAACACTGGAAACTATCATAGGTGGAGAGAGAGAGAGAATGAGAAAGCTTTTTATTTGAGAAGAAAGCCGAGAGGTCGGGCAGTATCTAAACACCGACATGCTAGTCGACGGGGGAATGAGTAGGGGAGGGTAGAAAAACCCTATATATAACAGGGCAGATGGAAGAGGAGAAAAGAATTAAAAAAAAGGAGACATCATGAGGTTTGTGTGAACACCTCGATTGACATGATTATTTAGGGAAGTGTTTTAAATCAGTTCAGGGACGCCCATCTCGTCTAGGTACTCAATTAACGCAATTAGTGCCTTGCGTTGAACTGAAGGGGAGGGCCATGGACCCAGGAGCGCTTTTAGGCTGATTGGTCCAGGGAGGACGTGCTCGATCTCCTCTACCAAACGGCACCTTGCGAGCATGAAGGCATGGTACACTAACAGTACGGGTTTCAAGGTTTCCCGCGATCCGCAGTTGTCACAGTAAGAATTAGAGCTTGTAAAAAGTCGAAACAGGTGTGTTTTCGTAAGCGCTGCATGGAGGCGTAATCGGTGGTACAAAGTTTCTAGTCGGTGTGGAAGTCACTCTGGCAGCTTAATCATGAGCTCGGGGTCTATGCAGTGCAAGAAGACATAATGATGCTTTGGAAGATACCAGAGACGGTTCCGCTATTTTGAGACATGTGCCTTCGTCATAGCTGAGGCCTCATGCTTGGCGAAGAACACCTTCCTTATAATAGGTATTTGAACGCCCCTGGGAGCTGCTTCTTCTGCCATCTCATTCTCTGGAGCACCACAACAATCTAGAAGCCACTGAAATGTCACTTGGTGCCCAGTGTCGTTGGCTAAGTGGTGCAAGTAAGTTATTTTATGAGAGGCGTGTTCGTAAATGCTGGAGCAGTCGTTGCGCAGTATACTTTGGAGGGCTGCCTTCAAATCTGTGAATATGGTCCATTGCTCCGGTGGTTGGTGGAGACTGTACCGGATGACGTCCTTGATGGCGTGAAGCTAGGCTGATATAAATAACGTTTCCTGCCATAGGTTGAAAATATTCCACTCTCGTATTGATCTAACGAAAAATGAATTACGCATAGCGTCACCTTTAAAGCAAAGTTAGTAATTTATTGTAAGGTTGTGGTCCCAATTTGGGATATGTAAAGTGGCGCTTTGATATTCTTTTCCTCCTCGATTCCAGTTTTCCAATAATATATATTATATAAAAATTTCAACCTGAAGCGTCATCTGAGATATTTTGTGTAGTAGCGTTTAAAGTTTATTTTTGCTTTCCCTCGTGCTAAGCTGAAGATTCCAATTACCTAAAACGAATCGCACTGCCTTATTCTCTATGTTTTCGAGCGTATCGATCGGCACTTTGGTGTATGGAGCCCAGAAAACACATGCGTTCTCCAACATTAGGCGCACATGATTGAAATACGGTTGTTGTTTGAAGTTAGGAGGAGTTCGCTGAAATTTTCTTAGGAAACCGAAAACACGTGCACCCTTAACTTTTCTGTGATTGCTGCGTACTGGTGTCTAGTCTGACAACGGGGTAAAGGCATTGGATGAAGGAATAACTGGCACGCTATTAGTTTTGGCCGACGTTATCGCAATCAGCGGTAGTCGGAACAACTATTGAAAAAGAAAAAAAGGGAGGAGCTTTTCGCCGGCCTTCACTGTCTAGCATGCGTAATCATGTGAACGGCGATTAAACTTCCCAGTTCGATATCTAGGAGTTCGGGTGCGCTAGAAGAATTCTGACAAATGAAACTACATCGAAACACGATTGCATCTTATCAATAAATACATGCCTGCTGACTGCAGCCACTACATAGTAAATTATTAAATTTTAGTTAATAAGGCCACCGATATCAATAATTATTACCTAATTTTGTGTCGCCCTGGGCGCCAAACCTCGCTGTAGAAGTGCTTGATTTTATTGGTTTGATTGATTGGCCTGATAGGTTAACTGGTATTGTATAGTGAGTCCTTGCACCTTGCTGGTTGATCTAGAACCAGTCTTTACTGCTTGACCAACGAAGTTCGTTCATTTAAAGAGTAGAAGCACTGAGCGGATGATAAACGCGTCTTAATCACTCGGATCCCTGACGGGTGCTTTTTCTTCACAGAAGGGAAATACCGGACGTACACCGGCTGGTCCCCTTCCAAACAACAGCTACAAGAGGTGGATGGGTTCGCGGTGCCAAGACACGTGCCGTTGTTTGGCTGTACGCCGCTTACCAAAGGAATTACGGAGGCTCTGAGGCCTTAAACCGGGCTGTTTCTACTTGAACGCGGTTTGCCAAATATGTTGCGGCATTGGGCTTGCCGTAATTCGGCAGAAGACCCATTAGCGAGTAAAGAAAACATACATTCTGCGGCCTTAAGTCGGCCGGTCTCCTACATAACACCGGTTGCGCGAAGAAAACGAATATTCTGCCGCCGGACGCGTGGTTCACCGTAGAAAGAGTGAATCCACGGCAGCCACACTCCGGCCGGTCTCCTTCCGAACACCAACTGCCACACGAACGCGAATATACTGTGGCCGGTGGCTTGCCGGGAGTCTGCTGAACACCGCTTTCTCGAGCAAAACAACGGATGCTCCAAGGCCGGACGTCGGCCGTTATTATTCTGAACATCAGCCACCGAACGTAAAATGAATATCTGGCAACCGGGTACCTGCTGTTGTGTGGCTTAACACGCGCGGCCGGAGAAATAGCGAAGTGCTGGTGCCCAAATGTTCAAGGTATCATCAATGGTTGCCAGCATCTCGATGCTGGTCGTACATGCTAGAAAGCAAGCATAGACGGGCCGTTCTTGGGACACACTTTCTGTGCTGCCTGGGGCTACTTTTTACAGTACTGTAAGATTTTTATCAGCAGATTCGGCTACCAGTAGCCAAATACGTTAGGTTATTTTGTTGTATTTAGGTCTTTTTGTCTTCAACTGATCTAATTTAGGCACTTGTAGTCGGGCGTGTTTCTTCAGTGCCAATGCGTAGACGGTGCAGACGCACAGTTCTCTGTTGGCCGTGCCAATCGTCCGGAGAGGGTGTACGCTGTTACTGTTTGGCCCTCTATCATTCTCAGCATCGTCAGAGGGATGACAAGCATGATCATAATCGCCAAAGCGGTGAAGAAAACGTGGTCGTGTTCCTTCATGAGCACGTGTTCTTTGCGTAACTGCTTCCAGACTTTAGACACGAGGTCATCTAACTACATCCTCGGTTCAATTTGTGCTGGCCCGGATCAGTTGCAGCATGACTCTAGTGGAGGAGCTGTGCAAAGGAGCGCCTGATACCCAGGTGTTCTCCTGAGAGTCCAGAGAGACCTTCTAGCGTTAGCACCCCGTATATCGCTGCAGCCGCCGGCAGCTGGCCCTACCTAAACAACGCGCCGCCCTCCTTCCGCAGTACTCCAAAGGCGTGATCCTGGCAATGGACGAGTACGATGCTGCGATGAACATTCGCGAGCAAAACGTCAGTTTTTCGAGAAACAAGACCGCCACAGAAAGTTGTACAGCGGGAACCATTTAAACCCATAGGGGACACTAGCATGCCCCCATGGTCATGGGTGCTCGTTCACAGTGAGTGTAACGATCTCCCAAGTGGCGGCAGAGTCACGGAAGTTTTCAGTCCGCTTCTACTTCAGCATGAAGTCGCTATCATTCGAGGATTGGTCAGCGCAACGCACGGTATTACAGAGGTTATCATCACCATCATCCTGTCTACGCCCACTGCCGGGCAAATGCCTGTCACATAGATCTCCAATTATGCTGGTCCTCTGCCAACTGCGACCAATTTATCAACGCAAACTTCTTGATCTCATCTGCCCACCTAAGTTCCTCCCGCGCCTGCAACGCTCGCCTTCTCTAGGGATCCAGTCTGTTACCCTTAATAACGAACAGTTATCTTGCCTTCGCATTACGTGCCTCGCCCAACTTAATTTTTTCATCTTATATTCGACTAATATGTCCTTAACACGAGTTTGTTCTCTGGCCCATTCCGCTCTCTTCTTGTCCCTTAATGTTACAAAGGTGCTGCTCACCAATTTTGTGAACCAGCGTCGGCAAATGGCCGAAGGAACCACTCTTCCAGCCATTGAGGTTGTCCCCTACTGGAAGGGTGTAGCCCGAAAGAACCCATTCCCATTTGACCCCTTCCCGTTTGAACCCATTCCCGAAACGCCCTTCCCGCTTGACCCGTCCCGTGTGCGCCCGTTCCCCAAACGACCTTCCCTTTTTTGTGCTTCCTGTTTCAGCCCGTTCCCAAAACGCCCTTGTCGTTACAACCCGATCCCAAAGGGCCCTGCTCATTTGAACCCGAATCGTGCAACCCATTTGAATTTCTGAAAATATGCGTTACCGTCTTTGAAACTGTTCCCCAAAATTTGCTTACAAGCAACGGGTCATGCATGAAAAACTTGTATGCACGAAATTTTCCGGTATCGACCGATATTTCCGGCCGATAAATGTTTACGAATGCCCTAGGCCGGTCCTGCCCTCTTGACACAATATTTGTAGCGGCGGAAGTGTGCTATAAAGATACCCAATATCTTGAGGAATGCACGCATTGGATTTTTCTGCAGTTGGTGTTCATACGTGCACCTGAAATTTATTTATCAGCCGCTCTTATGCTCATTGTTAGGAGCGTAGCTTTGTCTTCGGGTTCGAGAGATTTCTAGATGAAAGATATCCGTAGGAGAGACTTTGAAAAAGGCAAAAACATGTGCAGAAATCTGAGAATTGGCTACAAATGACTTTCCTACGTGAGTAAAGGGCAGATATTTTTATTTTTTGATTGATACCTTACGGCCTGGTCGGGCTCATGCAGGAGTCAACATAAAAACACATCAGTATTGGTTGGCGCAGTTTAAAAACGCCCCACACAAATAAGTAAAAGACATAAATATGTAATTGACGCAAAGGGGTCCGAGCAAGGATATTCATTCGTAATGTATTCCCATTTTAAAATACGACGATTCAACCAGAATACATATTTACAATACAAGGGGAAAATTCTTCTAACGATACCGAGTTCACTGTTCGTGCAGTTAACGTATTCTAGTGAGAAATTGCGCGAGGAAACAAAGAGAACTTTGGAATAATAATTCAGCTGATTGGCTGCCTAATAGTCTTACTATGATGTCTTCGCGCTAAACGTCTGAAAGGCCCTTGGAGGTAGTATTCCCGCGACAATTTTAAGTTTCTGTAGTAAATAAAATTTAGGCTAGAGACGACCCTGCGCTGCTTCATTTTTTGAAGGTTTGCCCTATTATGCAAATTGAGCACGCTAGAGTGACGGGAATAAACAGAATCAATAAAATGCAAAGCTAAGTTTATAATTTTCGCCACTTCTCATGACTGCGATTTTTATAGCCAGATGTGGCATATGTATCCAGATACATAGGGTGACTTTATTTTGTACATCTTTTTATCTTTTATAGTTTTCATCTGTTTCTTTTCGACATTGATGTACACTCGCGTTATTATAACGATTAAATGTGATAGTCCACCAAATACGATTTCTTTCAAAGTGAGGGTGTTTTTGCGATTTTTTATTTGTGCTTCCGCGGCGCTTTTCTGGGCTTTTTGATTTTATCATTTTTTGGTTTGTTAATTTAAAAGACTTGTTCGTTAATTTGAAAGATTTGTTTATTAATTTGTTAATTGATAATTTTTCTGTTAGGCTTTGTTCATTTAAAAGATTTGTTAATTGGTATGGCGAATTGTAACCAAATGTCGTCGTCTCTAGATTCAAAAAGTGAAGCCCAGGTTTGAAAAGCAGTCAAGGACTCTGGATGTACTGAGCATGCTATCGCAGCGGCTGTGAACCAACGGAAATAAATGAAAAACAATATGAAATTTTTTTAATGTTTCATAAACTGGGTACGTTATTCCGGGAACGGGCTAAATAGGAAAATACGAAACGGGAAGGTTCTTTCGCCCCGGGTTGAAATGGGAAGGAACAAACGGGAAGGTTGAAATGGGAACGGGTTCATACGTGAACGGGCCAAGTGGGAAAGGGCGAAACGGGAAGGTCGTTTTGCGCCGGGTTGAAACGGGACGGAACAAGCGGGAAGGGTGAAATGGGAATGGGTTCAAACGGGAACCTCCCTACTGGAAGGGTTGTTTTGTTCTTCAGAGCGATCCTACTTCTACGACGACGAGCTAGTTATCACTTGACGTTAAGCTCAGCAACTGCGGACACAGTGCAGAGAAGCTTTTGAAACTGTTGCACAACTTAAACGACTGCTCCTCGTCAACGTCAGGCGTCCTACAAACTCTACTCACCAAAATACGCGTCATCACGGACGGATCTGAGCGGCCAGTTCACCAGCCTCCCTACCACGTATCACCCAAGAAGCTATAGCGGTAGGCGCTAGAAATGGTCACTGACAATGCCATGCAGCCGTCGAAAACCTGTGGGCTTCGCCTGTCGTTTTTGTGAAGACAAAGATGGCACTGTGCGATTTTGTGTCCAGTATAGCAAACTCGATCATGTGATAAAAAACAAAGCATGTTCATTGCCTCGTATAAACACCTTCCTTGACCGGCTGCGGCACGCTGGTTAATTCTTTCTAGGATTGGTAAAGCGATTACTGGCAAGCACAGGTCGACCAGCGCGATTGGGAGAAGACCGTCTTCATCCTAATCAATTGTTCGAATTTGAGATTCTTCTTGTTCGCTTGTGCTCCGCGGCCGCCACTTTTCAACGCACGATGGGCACTGTTATGTTTCCCCTGAAGTGGAAAACGTGCCTCGTAAATACAGATGACGCCACCCGGTTCTCCAATACATTCGCGAAACACCTAGAGCGGCTGTCATTTGTCCTCCAGGCAATACGATCCGCTTCGCCCGCGCTCAAGCCAGAAAAGATTAACTTCGGCTATGAGGAACTCATTTTTCTCGGACATGTTGACAGCAGCGCGGCATTGGCGCCGACACGGACAAGTTTGCCGCCGGTTCTCCCTTCTAGTCCACTGCTGACAAGATGTCCGTTCGGCATTTTTTTTGGCCTGTCTTCGTAATATCGGCGATTCATTTTGAACTTTGCTGAAATTGAAGCCCCACTCAGGCGCCTTACTCACAATGACGTCCCTTTTGTCTCTCCGCTGGCAACCAAGATGCTTTCCTGCCGCCTGTAGATACACCACCAGTTTTAGCCACGTCGATGACGAGACAGACACAGTGGTGCACACTGATGTCACCAAATTTGGTGCGAAACGCCTTTCTCGTGTAATAAAAAGACGGCGCCGAAAAAGCTTTTGCTTTGCATGCCTAAAGCTTTCGCGAGCCGAAAGAAATTTCTGGGCCACCAAAAACGAAGGGCAAACGGTTGTGTAGGCGGTTTCAAAATTTTATCATACCTTTTGGGCGGTTTTAAAATTTGGAGTTTAAATCGAAATTTTAAGAATTCGATCTGAACTTCAGAATTTCCTGGAATCGATGATGATGATGATGGTTGGATTTTTTTGGCGCAAGGCCGATTATGGGCAAAGAGCGCCAAAGAAGGTAGTGAATTTTGATGACACCGTAAATACTAAAACATGTGACCAAAAGTAAAAGTGATGCAAAACAAAAGACACTGGAGATGGCTGGTGTATAGGGCCAGGATGATTACACGTGATATGACAAGAGCTGCAGAAAATTTACCTCAGCTAGAAACCTAAAAACACGTTGATTAGAAAACATTGGTTCGTCGGCTAAAAAGTATGATTGGTGCAGTGGAATGTGTCGTCTGTATAATTCAGGGAAATGTTTTTGTCGTGTTGTGTCAAGTGCTTTGCATGTGGTTAGTCTGTGGACTACGGATAGGTCCCCTCCACACCTACTACACATGGTTTGCGAAGATCCAGTGAGCAAGTAGGAGTGCGTTACATGTGTGTGACATATCCGCAGCCTAGCCAGAGCAACTTCAGTGTATCTGTTGTGTGAGTCAGTTATGTAGCGTCCGAGTTGTGGTTTTATTACGTGTAGTTTGTTGTCTGTTTGTTGACTCCAGTGTAATTGCCATGTGTTACGAAGCTGTCTTCTGTTGTGTGACTTTAGGCCGGTGTAAGGTACCATTGTAATGTCAACGGCGGTTATGAGAGCGGCATCACCAGCCATTTGATCGGCTTCCTCATTGCCAGGGACTCCAAATTGCCCTGGTACCCAGCATATGGTTATTTGAAGTTTGAGGCATATCCATTCATTAGTACCTTAAAAAGAGCATTGATCACATAGTTTTTAGATGACCTTCCTAATGACAGTGCCTGTAAAACCCCCAGAGAGTCTGTGTAAACGATGGACTTGCAAAGATTATATTTTATGATGTGGTTTGAAACGAGTAAAATGCCATACGCTTCTGCCGTATAAATACTGCTATGAAAATTCATTGTTTTGCTAACTCTAAAAGTTGGTCCATGCGCTGCACAAGAGACAGTACAACCAGTTTTCGACGCGTTGCTATAGAATTCTGCGCACCTGTACTTGTCCTGCAGGAAGAGGAAGTGCTGCAGAATTGCACTCCTGGGTACCCTATTTTTTTCTACTAGAGTGAATGACAGCTCGCATGATACAAGACGAAGATGCCATGGTGGGATGAAATCATGAATGGGTGTCTTGTGCGTGTCTGAAAGGGGGCATTGAGTGCAGAAGCCTCCTCCCTAACTCTGAGAGAGAACGGTAAGGAAATAGATGGCCTGTTTAAAAAGAGTTGTAAATTTGATGTATCGTTCATGATGGGCATAAAAGGATGGTTGGCCAGAGACACGATCTCAGATGCATACAACAGGTCAACATACGCCCGCTGATGCCCTAGGCACCATTTGTCGCACTCGACATCAAGACTTTCAACAGGGCTAGTGCGGAATGCGCCGGATGAGAGGCGAAGGCCAAGATGCAGCCCTGGGTCCAGCATTTTCAGTGCTGTCTTCGTAGCCGACCTATATACGACACCGCCGCAGTCAAGCCGAAACCCCACCAAGGCTGTGTAAAGGCGCAGAGAGGAGTCGTTTGTCGGCCCCATAAGATTGATATGAGAGGGCCTTAAGAATATTCATTGTTTTTAAGCATTTGCATTTGAGCTGTCTGATATGCGGGATGAATGTAAGCTTTTCGTCGAATAAAATACCTAAAAACATGTGCTCTTTCTTCACAGGAATCGGCACATTCGCAAGAGTGATGTCTGGGTCCGGGTGGACCCCACGCCTCCTGGAGAAGAGAACACAAGAGATATTCGGGGGATTAAGATTAAAACCATTCTTGTCAGCCCATCTGGCAAGTTTATTGACGCAGATCTGGACTTGACGTTCGCAAATGGACAGGTTACACGATTTAAAGGATATCTGCACGTCATCTACATACATGGAATAAGAGATTGTAGGTGGCAATGCGTTTCCAAGAGAGTTCATCTTTACTATGAAGAGAGTGCAGCTCAACACTCCAGTTTTCGGCACGACATTTTCTTGCACGGGAACATTTGACAGTGCACAACCAATTCTGAAACGAAAGGTTCTCTCCGACACATAACTACAAAGGATGTTCAGCATGTTGCCCGCAACACCGATTGACTGCAGGTCACTAAGGATGCCGTACCGCCAAACGGTGTCATAGGCTTTCTCGATGCCGAAAAACACCGTAAGACAAAATTGTTTATGCACGAAGACATCCTTTAAATATGTTTCAAGAGCTACGAGTTGATCGTTCGTTGATCTCCCGGTCCTGAAGCTTGCCTGGCAGCTCTCTCGAGAGACCGTTGTACTCAAGAAAGTACACGAGCCTGCGATTTATCATCTTCTCGAGAAGCTTGCACAGGCAGCTGGTCAGGGCGATGGGTCGATAGCTAGCAGGAGAGGAAGGGTCCTTCCCTTCTTTCAAGAATGCTACAACTATGGCCTCCCTCCAAGACTTTGGAATGTGCCCCGAAAGAAATATCTTGTTGTAAAGGTGAAGGAGTGTTACAAGAGTGTCTGTGTGTAAGTGCTGTATTATTGTATATGTAATGTTGTCTGGGCCTGGAGCTGAGGGTTTACACGTAATCAGAGCAGCCCTCAGCTCATGTAGTGAAAACAGGGAGTTGTAAGAAGTCTGTGATTTGTTGTCGCGAAGGGACTTCTTTTCACAAGAGGCTTTATGTTTCAGGAAAGTGTTTGTATATTGTGCAGAGCTGGACACGTGTTGAACGTGTTTTACATGTGTGTTAGCCTGATCTTCTAGTGTGTCCCCAGTCGTGCTGACCAAGGACAGGCTATGTGTATGTCGTACTTTAAGTTTACGTATTGGTGTCCATACCTTGCGTGTGTGTGTATGAATTTATGGATGTTATGAAGGAGCACCAACTATCCCGTTGCGCCTCACGGCGCACGCGCTTTCCCAAGGCCTTTGCTCTTTAAAAGAAATTAAGCTGACCGACGTGGGGTACCTGCGAAAGACTCCCCACGCCTTGTTCTGTGCCTGTCGCACTCGCCTGAAGTCCTCATTCCACCATGGCCTCCTTTGGTTGTGCGGACCACTGGAGGCCTGGGGAATGGACTTTTCGGTGGCATGGAGGATGTGCGCCATGATCATTTGTGTATCTTCTTCAACGTGTAGGTCTCCCAAGGATGCGTGGTGTAGTTTGGATGTTTCTGTAAATATAGCTTCATTGAACCTGTTATGGGAAGGTGAACTGTTCGGGCCTTTACCTATGTATGTTAATGCGGTTGGGAAGTGGTCACTACCATATGGGTTACTGCCAACATCCCACTCAATGGATGGAAAGAGAACTGCGGAACCAATAGCCAAGTCGAGGTGTGAGTATGTGTTGTGTCCTATATTATGATATGTAGAATTGTTTTTATTGAATAGGCGCGCTCCCGAAGATGTTAGATATTTTTCAATAAGGCGACCTCCAGGTAACTATTCCAGGTAATAATATTATACCAGGTAACTATTCAAAAAATTTGTATGTTTGGAATTTAAATGTGTTTTTTGCAGGCATAGGACACTTGGCTGATTGGAGTGCAGTATCTCGTACACATCGTGAAGATTTTTAAGAAGGCCTCTACAGTTCCATTATATTGTTTTCTCTTCCCATTATTTAGTGGGAGAGCTACTAGAGTGTGTATGTTTATGTGTCTTCTTTTGGGGCTGTGACCCTTGGATTGGGCTTTTTGGGCCTTTCTGTAGGCTTGGACGTCGGAGGCCGCTCCTTGCGCTGCGTTGCAGGCAAGAACGGCACGACGTCCATCTCGTCGTCCGATCTCCTGGGTGTGCCCGTCGAAGCAGGCCCCCCGGACTTGGCCCCCTTTCGGGGGCCCTTTGTTTGAGCCGCCACCACCGCGGGTTCTGGGGGCACGAGAAAGGGCACGGGCGGTGCAGTGGCGGTGGAAGCCGATGCGGGGCCCCCGGTGTCCATCCCCTCGGCACCCTCCAACGCACTGGAGGACGGGGAGGCAGGGGCGGGAGCGGCATTGATCCCAACAGAGACGGTTGGCACCGCAACCGCTGCTGCCTCAGTAACCGGCGTGGTGCGGGGTTGGGCTGCATGAGGCAACGCAGGGGGGGGGGGTGGCAGCGGGACCATGTGTGACTCGCGGTACTGGGTCCCAGCCGAAACCAGACGCCGCTCCGCCCCCCGCGAGCTGCGTCGCCGTATCTCCCCAGGGGGAAAGAGGCGAACCTCTTTTGCGCCTCTGGGAAGGTGATGTTCTCAGTGACCTGGATCTGATGATTTTTTTCTATGTTTTAATATTTTCACGTTTGCAGGAGTACGCTGAATGCGCCCCCCCCGCAGTTCCCACATGTGAGGTTGTCGGATGGGCAGGTGTCGCTGGGGAGATCGTACGCCGCACATTTTGCACAGGTCGTTCGGCCACGGCAAGAGTTTGTACCGTGCCCGAACCGCTGGCACTTGAAGCAGCGGCGGGGGTTCGGAATGTAAGGACGAGTGAAGCATCGAATGAAGCCTGCATTTATATATTGTTGAAGTGCGGAGGGGTCAAAGGTCAGGATACTGTGTTTGGTGGGGATAATCTTGTCGTCCTTGCGCATCGTGATGCGCCGCACAGCTGTGACGCCCTGATCCTTTAAACCTTCGAGAAGGTAGGCATCTGTTTCCACCAGGAGATCTGTCTCAGAAATCCCACCCTGGGAGCTGTTTAGGCTCCTGTGGGGTGTGACCCTGATGTCCAGATCATGGATGCGGGTTTGTTGTTCCGCATTGAGTTCTACAAGAATTTCTCTGGTCCTGAGCTTTTTAGCTTGATATTTGCCTCCTATGGTGCTTTGCAGAAATTTAGAAATCAAGAATACGGACGTGGAAGCGACAGGTCTTGCTGAGTCAGCTGACTCAATCACAGGAAAACGAGCATAGTTATTCACGGTTATTAACAAGACAGTTGTTGAAAGAGGGGGGAACGAAACTTCGGTGCGGCCCGTTTTCGGGGGCCGATCACGTTTTGGGGGGGAGGGGTTGAAAAATGCCATATGATACATTCGAAAGCAGGGAGACGGGGGTACTTTCTTCGTCAGCCTTACCCTGATAGCTGAAGAGGTCCTGGAGCTCCATGCCTGGTAGACAGACAGGGAGCCCATCCGCCGGAGCTTGACCTGGGCTCCGACGGCCACCGTTTGTGGTTTCTACCCTTCACCATACAACACATCGCCACGGTTGGATCCAGGTTATGTTTGGAGGCTCGGGGTTCGCGGTGTCGCCAACACCGTCACCATGATTGCTCAAGGTGCCCCGTGTGGGGGCGATGAAGGCGGTGAAGGCGAAGGCGAAGAAATAGCCGTCAAGTGGCCATGAGTAGTCGGAGGGGCAATTCGCTCCATGGGCTGGGATGGTCTCGTAACAGCTTCGCAGTATGAATGGACGTGCGTAGGAGCAGGACCACAAGGCTGTGGAATGTCGGTCATGCACGCTAGCTCCTCTTTGATTAAGTCACGCAGCCCACGGGGGTGAACGCGGGCGTTCTGGGAGCAGGTAGTGTCACGCTGCTGTAGCTCCTCTCGTATGATTGTTCGGATCAGAGTACGGAGCTCTGAGTCCGGAAGGTAGCAGGAACGCGAACAATCATGTTGGAGGCGAATAGACTGCAGGTGGTCCAGACGCTGGCAGTTCGTGCTTACATCCGCAATGGTGGTAGGGTTCTGAACCGCCAGAGCATTAAAATGCGAAAGAGGAGATCCCTTTCATGATGTGCTGCACTTGGTCGGTTTCCGACACGTTATTGTTAGCTCGACGGCACAGTGTGATGACATCTTCGATGTACGACCCGTACGCCTCGTTCGGGAGCTGCACATCGACCACCGAGTTGCCTTTTGGCTTCAGTTGTCCTTTGGAACATCCGCTGATGCTCACAATATAAATAATAATTTATATATATATACATATATATATATATATTTATATATATTATATGTAATAATACATATATATACATAAATATACACCCTCAAGCGTCGATACATTCTAGTAAATATAAATGGCCTAGAAAGGGAAGGAGAACACAGTCGCCCAGATAGCCAGAATGGTAAGGCATCGACATGTAATCGAAAGGCGTGGGTTCGGTCCCCACTAATGGCGCGTTTTTTCTTTCTTTCTTTCTTTGTATATTAAAAAAAATGTTACTTCATTAACTCGTAGAAAAAAAGAAAAGAGCTACCACACCCCTACGGCCTCGTTTGAGTTGTAGACCTCGAGCTCACGCGGGGGGTTCTGGAAAAGACTCCGCCAGTTCCGAGTGAGGCTGGACGCACGCGTGATTTCCCCTGTAAATAGCCTAGAGTCAGATCGTAAAAGAAATACCCCTTGGTGAAGGCATTCGACATGTAATCGAAAGGCGTGGGCTCGGTCCCCACTCTGGGCGCGTGTTTTTCTTTCTTTCTTTCTTCTGTATATTAAAAAAATGTTTACTATCCTTTGGCGTTGTATATATATATATATATATATATATATATATATATATATATATTGTAATGCAGAGTTGGAGCAGGGAACGGTGTGTGCGGCAACATGGCCAATCTATGTGTGGGTATGTGCTGCGGGCCTACAACAGTCACCATTAGTGCCTGTCTGTGCTTCTAGCAAGCTAATCTCTGATCTGGCTGCTTGACCGTTTCTTGAAAATACTGCTCTTACCCGCCTCTCGCTTGGTAAACTGATTCCATTCAACACCATTGGAAGTGGTGAAGGTGCGGTTTCAACGTCAACCAGCCTGAATCCTGGAGCTTCGAAGCCGGAGGCTCCCAATGCCCACCACCCCCGTCGACGCTGTTGATCAACAAGCACCACTGATGACACAGATCGTCTGCGCTGGCTCCATCTGTCCAGCGTGATCCCCCATTCTTCAATGGCGAGGGTGATCATGATGCTGAGGATTGGCAGTCGACATACGAGCGGGTGGGTGCTCACAACAAGTGGGATGATCCCGCCAAGTTAAGCAACGTCGAGTTCTATCTTACGCAATTGGCTAACACGTGGTTTTTGAACAATGCACGTGACTTCAAAACATGCGGCGACTTTAAGACCTGGTTCTGGGAAGCATTTGGCAGCCCGGCAGTACGCTGACTACAAGCAGAACTACCCCTCCGCGGAAGAGCTCAGTCGCAGAGGGAGAATCTCATTAGCTACATCGAAGACGTTGTGGATCTGTGCAGGCGCGTCGACGTGGCCATGTCTGAAGCAGATAGGATAAAGCATATTTTAAAAGTAATCGATGATGACGCGTTCACTATGTTGCTTGCCAAGGACCCGAAGACCGTGACGGAGATCGTGAGCCTCTGTCAAAGCTTTGATATATCAGCTAGGCAGGCAACGAGTCCTGGTCCGGCGATCCCTGGGGACAAATGGAGAACTCTCCGGTTTGACTTTCACTTCCGAGCACTCTTCACTTGAGACGAAGATGAAGGACTTCATCCGCGAAGAAGTTGCTCGCCAACTGTCGATTCTGCCATTCGTTCAAGAGCCACGCCAGCGGACGGAGGCACCACCTTCATGTCTCCCTCCGTCTCTTCAGCGAACCGTCCGGGAACAGGTCACCAAGGCCCTGCCAACTACTGGCCAAGTAGTCGCAGCTCCTGCTCCCCTTCCTGTTCCCCAGGTAGCTACTGTTGCTCTTCCCCTGGCTTCAACAGCTGCATTAACTTCCAGTGGTGTTTAATGCATTCGGATGATCAAGCGAGAGGTTGGTAAGAGCAGTATTTTCAAGAAACGGTCACACCAGACCAGAGATTATCTTGCTAGAAGCACAGACAGGCACTGAATGGTGACTGTTGCAGGTCCGCAGCACATACCCACGCGTAGATTGGCCATGGTTCCCCACACACCGTTCCCTGCAGATCCATCCCCTACTCTTGCACTTACATATATATATATATATATATATATATATATTATTCTATATATTCCTGAGGAAGACCTGTCTCAGGTCGAAACGGGAAATAAAGTCTCCGACAGCGTATTCGGGGATTCAAGCCATCAGGAGCCTAAAATTTTGCGAAGGAATGGAAGTGCTAAAACTACAACGTAAGACGAGTTCACACACACGAGGCACTCCTTTCAAACAGCTTTATGGGCGGAATATATATATATATATATATATATATATATATATATATATATATATATATATATATCTATATTATATATATATATATATATATATATATATATATATATATATTGAGAGAGGAAAAGCAGGCAAGCAGGCCTAATGCAGGGCGGAGTTTATTCCGGTCGGGTCCGTTACTCAGCCAGCCAGCCAAAACCAACGAACTCCGATGATGATTAGGATCGCGCGAGCCCAGCGATCGATGATGACA
The DNA here is from genome assembly GCA_013339765.2 of Haemaphysalis longicornis. Taxonomy (NCBI): domain Eukaryota; kingdom Metazoa; phylum Arthropoda; class Arachnida; order Ixodida; family Ixodidae; genus Haemaphysalis; species Haemaphysalis longicornis. Next base: position 31,720,107 of record CM023448.1, on the reverse strand, counting down.
CCAAACGATGCATGGGCGAGACGATGCTGATGATAGTGTGTTTGGACACAAGAGGAGAATGACCACTCAAGCAATCAATGTGAAGACAGCGCTCACACTAGTTTCCCCGGCGGCTGAAGCGGCCATCCTGGCCGTCAAAGGAAGGATGATCTGCGCCGAAAGGGCTTTAGGCGCGAAACATGGACAGTTCGTGCCACGGCACCGTCGGTCAGCGACTCCACAAGTGGGAGCAACGACGTAGTTGACTGGAGATGTTCTCTGTAGTACGGTGTACGGACAATGAGCAGCGGCATAAACTTTTCACAGAGTCCTGAGCGCACGGAGCGGCGTCGAAAGCAGTACCTCATCCCCAGCGGTTGAATATAACTTCCCGGCGGTCTGCGTCATAACGCGACTTGCGTCATTTTGGCAGGACTCGGTGTTCAAGTCGTGCGAGGTTTCGGCACTGCGCTAGTCGAGAAACAAATTGGTCGGTGATGTTGGTTGTGGTATCCACGGGACAGGAAAAGAAAGATGCGTCTAGAATGGACGTGGGTGGCGGCCGTAGACGAGAAAGAACGGTGAAAATCCGGTGGTGCTTTGAACGGCGGTATTATAGGCGTATGTGACAAAGGGAAGTATGACGTTCCAGTTCCTGTGGTCGGGGTTGATATAGAGAGAAATCATATCCGAAAGTGTAAGGTGGAACCGTTCTGTTAGCCCATTTGTCTGTGGATGATAGCTCGACGTGGTTTTGTGGGCATTACCAGCAGCTTGGAGAACTTCTCAAGGACTGCTGACAGAAAGGTTCGGCCACGATCACTTAAAAGAGTACGAGGTGGTCCATGCCGTAAGAAGATGGCTTGCAGAAAGAAATCTAGCGACCTCAGAAGTCGCAGCCGTGTACGTAGAGGGGCAGTTTCTGCATACCGCGTCAAGTGATCGACAGCGGTCACAATCCATCGATGACCAGTCGAGTGAAAGGCAGTGGTTCCATACAAATCGATGCCCCACAACTTCGAAATGGCCCCTGGGAGAAGGGACATAGGCGCGGCTAGTAGCATACCGGCATGGGCTGAGGTCGAGCGTTTACGACGCTGGCATGAAGGGGCAGGGACACAAACATATTTAGCGACACTGAGAGAAAGGCCTGGCCAAAGAAATCTAGCTTTTATGGGTCGTAGGTCTTGTAGAAGCAAGCATGGCCAGCTGCTGTCGTCATCCGTGGAAACTTCCAAGATGTTTGGCTCGAGACAGGAGGGGACGACTGGGAACCCATATATCTCCGGTAGGGGTGGTAATTGTGGCGGTAAGGGCTCCACCAATGGAAAGGCCGAAATTTACCTTAGTTGGCGGCGCGTTCCGGCTGTTAGGTGGGGATGTTACGAACCAGTCGAGAAGATTCCAGTAATCGTCTGCAGTACGGGTCGGCTCGTTGGAGAGAAACAAGGTTTTGTAGGATATCTTGACCGGTGGTTTGCAAAGGGGCCATGGGAACGCGAGCGGAGTTGTTGAAGGCGATGAGTTACTTTGAGACGATGGCTGTGGGCAACGGGAAAGAGCGTCGGCATCACTGTGCTTGCTCCCCGACTTGTAAGTCACAGTGAAGTCATATTCCTGTAGACGGAGTACCCAGCGGCCAAGGCGCCCCGAGAGGTTCTTGAGGGTGGATAACCAACACAGGGCGTGGTGGTCTGTTACCACTGAGAAATGGCGGCCATACAAGTAAGGACGAAATTTTTGCACTGCCCAAACAACGGCGAGGCACTCTTTTTCAGTTATGGTGTAGTTCTTCTCAGCGGGAGTCAAAGTGCGGCTTGCATAGGCAACTACTCGCTCCGACGAGGAATCCGTACGCTGAAGGACAGCACCAAGACCGTGACCACTTGCATCGGTGTGAAGAATAGTGGGTGCCGACTCATCGAAGTGGCAGAGGACTGGTCCAGAAGTTAAAGCTTGTTTCAGGGTTTGGAAAGCTTTTTCACAGTCTTGGGTCCAGACGAATGGAGTTCCGGATGTGAGTAATTTGTGAAGGGGCGAGGCTATTGCTGCAAAATTTCGGATGAAGCGACGGAAATAGGAAGCCAAGCCCAGAAAACTTCGTAGCTCTTTCTGGCGAAGAGGCCGGGAAAAATTGAGGACCGCATTGATCTTGTCTGGATCCGGGCGTATACCTTCCTTGCTTACAACGTGGCCCAAGACTTTGATTGAGGTACTGGCAAAGCGACATTTCTTGGTGTTCAGCTGTAAACCAGCATTGCCAAGACAGGTGAGGACTTCATCCACACGTTGAAGGTGTTCAGCGAAAGTGGACGAAAAAATGACGATATCATCTAGGTAGCATAGGCAAGTCTTCCACTTCAAGCCACGAAGTACAGTATCGATCATACGCTCAAAGGTGGCCGGAGCGTTGCAAAGTCCAAACGGCATCACGTTGAATTCGTAGAGGCCGTCTGGTGTGGCGAAGGCTGTTTTTTCTTTATCGGCTTCGGCCATGGGAATCTGCCAATATCCTGACCGAAGATCGAGACTCGAGAAGTATTCTGCGCCGTGTAACGTGTCGAGAGCGTCGTCAATTCGGGGCATAGGATAGACGTCTTTCCGGGTTATTTTGTTAAGCGCTCGGTAGTCCACGCAAAAGCGCACAATCTTTCTTCCGGACCAGGACAACCGGCGAAGACCAGGAACTGCCCGAAGGGCGAACAATGTCCCGCTGAAGCATGTCGTCCACATTTTCTTGAATGATTTTGCGTTCTGCGGATGAAACGCGATAGGGACGACGGCGGACGATACAAGAACCATCGGTTTCTATGCGATGAGTCGCTGCTGATGTTCGTCCAAGAGTGAGGGAATGGCTGTCAAACAACGCCTTGTGCTTGGTAAGGAGTGCGAGTAGTGATTTTTGATTTTCCTCGCTTAGTTCAGTGCTGATGGTGGATGTAAGGCTCGAAGACGTAATCGCTTGCCCCTCAGGCATGCTGGAGTGATGCTATAGGGCAAAGCGCAAGACGGCAAACCTCCTCGTTTAGAATAGAAGCAACGTTAGTGCCTTAAGGAAGCAGAATCGCCTCAAAGGCAAATGTTTAGTACGGCGATGAAGTCTGATCCCTGTCAAAAGTGAATGACGCCAGGCGGTATTATAACTCCTTTGCAAGCAAAGTTCCCAGCTGGTATGCAAACAAATTTCCATCGGCGACACTGTCACACGTTACGGAAAACACCGCTTCTTGGTCGGGACACAAGACACAATCTGCGGCAGAGACCAACCGCGGTATGGAAGGATCAGATGCAAAGTCCATTCCTGTCTCAGTGAGGTGAATCGCAGGCTCGTGGCAGGAAATTACTGCAGACGACGTGATAAAAAGTCCCAGCCCAAAATAATGTCATGAGAACACAGAGTCAGCACCGCACACTGAATGTAATGTAGGAGCCCGTCTATGGTAACCCGCACTGTACAATATCCAGAAGGCCGAATCGCATCACCATTTGCCCCACACAAGGATGGCCCGGCGTAAGGAGTTCTCACCTTCCTCAGACGTGAACATAACTGTGCACTAATAACTGACACACTAGCCCCCGTATCAACAAGTGCCTCAATACGCAAACCTTCCACTTCCACCAATAATAAGTTCCACGGACGTTCAGGAGGAGTTGTGGCGTCTTCGAGCAATGCAGTTTCCCCCCCAAAAACTGCAGGTGCTAGTTTTCCGAAGGGTCGTTATTGGGAAGTGAGGCAGGACGAAGAGGGGACAGCGAGCGACGGTAGGGCGAAGGCGATCTGCGTCGGGTTGGCGTATTACGCTGAGAAAACTCAGGAGAATCGCGAGGCGGGGAAGAACGGCGATTAGGAGGGACGTATGTGCTTCTACAAGTACCATAAGCAAAGCGGGCGTTATCCCGCTCATCAGGAGCGTACCCTCGGCGTTCATCCTGCTGGCGTCTTCGGCAAAAGCGGGAAATGTGGCCCCGAATTCCACAGTAGTAGCAAACCGGGCGGTCCCGAGGGAAAAGCTGGCGGTCGGGGCGCACGTGCGCGTAGTACGCCTGGGCACCCCGAGAGGGGGCAATGGCCGTCAAATGTCCGGGAGCAGTCGAAAGCGGAGGCGATTCCACGAACAAGGGGTGTTTTGAAGCGGCCTCTGCGTATGTCGTCATGTAAGGGGCAGGAGGAGTCGAATTTGCCGGTGGGTACGCTGTCATGGATGCCAGTTCCTCCTTGAATTAAATCCCGCAGCGAGATGGGCTATGGTGGCAGTGATCACAGTGAGGTACGGGTGCCTAGCTCCTCACGAATGATTGCGCGTATCAGAGTACGCAGATCTGTGTTCCCATCCAGAGGAGCCGGCTCAGGCTGAAGGCGAAGTGACTGCAACTGATCGAGGCGTTGGCAGGTCTCCCGCACATCGCGGACTGTCAGGGATTCTGGATAGCGAGGGCGTTAAAGGCAAAGAAGCAATGCCTTCAAGAGTTGCCGCACCTTATCGCCTCTGGCATGCTTTGGTCCACCCGGCGGCAGAGGGCGAGGACGTCCTCGATGTAAGCCGCATATGTTCGTCGGGACGTTGGACGCGAGAACCCAGATCTTTCTTGGTGCCATCGACGCGAGCTGACGGGGTGCCGAATGCTTTGCGTAGACGCTGAGTAAAATCGGTCCAGTTCTCGAAGGTTGCCTCGTTGTTGAAGTACCATGTCTTTGCGACCAGGTCTAGGTGGAATGGAACATCGCGCAGTTTAAAAGCATCATCCAACCGGTTAAATTGGCTGACGCGATTATACTGGTCGAGCCAATCTTCGACGTCTTCACCCCGAAGACCAGCGAAGGAGGGAGGGTCGCGCTGGTGGCCTGTGATCACCCATGCCGAGGGCGGTGGAGCGCTGTGTTCCGACGCGCTTTCTCGTTGCATCGTTGGCTCGTGGAGCGGGAGACGTCGACCCGAACGGAGCTCCAGGGGTGTAGCTGGGAGCGGCAGAGGTCGGGGCCGACAAGCAACTCCAGAGAGGAAAGCAGGCAAGCAGGCCTAATGCAGGGCGGAGTTTATTCCGGTGGTCGTTACTCAGCAGCCAGCCAAAACCAACGAACTCCGATGATGATTAGGATTGCGTGAGCCCAGCGATACGATGATGACACCAAACGATGCGTGGGCGAGACGATGCTGATGATAGTGTGTTTGGACACAATAGGGAGAATGACCACTCAAGCAATCAATGTGAAGACAGCGCTCACAATATATATATATATATATATATATATATATATATATATATATATATATATATATAGTCTGCCCTATAAAACTGTTGAATAGAGTGCCTCGTGTGTGTGAACTTGTTTTTTGTAGTAGTTTTAGCACTTTCATTCTTTCGCAAAATTTAACCTTCCTGAGGATGCCTTGCATGCCGAATACAACCATTTGTAGCGGGTAGCCAGTGCCTGGGATCCGACTGACTTGCTCGTAGAATGTAGTCTGCCCGCATGGGGACAAGACTTACTTAGGGCGTCGAACATGCATTCAGGCTTCAACACCAATTTCTGCTGTTCAGAAATGCAGTAACATAAAAACTTACTGTGTCGGCACCGGTAACAGTGGCTGATCCACAGGGAGCGTAAGCAATTTCAATTGGGTTGTTGACGGCTTCGTTCAAAATGTAAAGTTGGGCGCCCATCTCCAGTGAGAGGCCCACTACGGCCAGTGGGTTATTATATTGGTTTGAAAAAGCCACCAGCTCACCATGCCGCTTCTGAAAAAAAAGCGTTAGATCGGTTCATACAAGTACCCCGTGCGCCAATTTCTTTGTTAAAGGAGCCATGAAGAGAAATACATTCGTTTATTTAAAGCACTAGACTCAGTATCTTACTCAGCTCCATTAGAGCCACAAAATGTGTTTTTTTAACGAAAAAAAAAGCAAGAAGTATTTAAAAACTTCCAAATTTTGCGCCACAGTGACGTGTTATGAGCAAGAATGACGTCATACGGGCCAAAAATAAAATATAATTTTTAGCCCGTTAACTGCACGTTAGCATTCAAGTGATGCGGTCAAATGGAACTAGAGGCCCCATTACGGACGTCCAGTCATGTGTCGTCGCGACAGGTCAGTTAGGCGGCCGCCAATCGCACAAACAAGGTTCCGTGACGTCCTAGAGAAAAGTTGCGGGAAATTGCCTAGGGGGTCGCCACGGCTTCACACGTTTTCTTAATATCTCCATTATTTGTTCAAAGATTGCGATGATATTGGTATCATTGTTATCGGGACTAAGCAGTCTTTCTAATAAACCTAACTTGTATTTTGTCTTCATGGCTCCTTTAAGGTACATACGAATAAGACCAGCAGTAACAATGAAACAGGGAAGCCAGTTTCTTAGAACGGAACTCACAGTATAAGAAAGTTAGTGGATAGTTTATTCTGTAACTGTGTCGAATGCATTGTACAATTTGAGAAGTTGTTTATCATAATCCTGGACAAACAAGGTGCTTGACTGTCTTAAAAATAAACTTGATGCGTCATTTTTGTAGTGCCCAGAAGATTTCAAAGTCACAGTCAGAGTGAGTTTATTTGACATTGCGCACAAGTTGGGAGCGCGAACAAAAAGCCAGGAGAAACGAGGGACTGGGGTCGGCGCACCCCCCCCCCCTCAGATGCTTTGCCTTGTTTTATGTAGCTGAGGGCACACCTTGGGACCAGTAGTCATCACAAATAAAAATTACGAAATTAGTAATCGAAACGTCAGTATGCAGAACAAAAATGACAAAACATCATAGGCCGCTTCAAGAAAGACAACAACAATTTAATGTGATAATTCCAGACTCATCATTTACTATTCGGTCAGAGTGTTAGATTATATCTCAAGGCCATAAATTCTGCCTGTCTCTGGAATTAACCATGTCAAACCAGTAAGTGTATTGTAAATATGCTCTTTAGTTGGTAATCCGGACAATTTATGCAAAGAAACTTCTTCTTTGTTGCCGCGTTGTATCGCAGTACTAAATCAATTTTGCCGAACTCAGTAAGCGGGTTACTCAAATAGCATCAAAGATGGGCTGAGTATGAATGAGAATTTGGCATTTACAGTATTTCTGAAAGCATGCTTCTGATTAAGATGGCGTCTATTTTTGTTAGAAAAGGTTGTAATGCTTCAGACTAAACCGCGGTATTTTATAGATGGAAGAAAGGGCACGTTACATATTCTTTTCCAGGCGGATTGCAAGCATTTTTCGCCCCACAATATTTTCCATAGTCCCTTCCATGCCCAGTATTATATCATTCCTGCAACACGCATATCCCGCCGCTCTAGTCATTCGCTTAACGTGTATCGGCGATGTGGCCGGACCTCTACTTCTTTGCCTCATTTTTCCTTCCTACAGCACCAGATCGCAATGACCTTCCCAGCGACTTCGCAACTATTACCCGCCCATCATTATTCATAGACAACATCAATAAGTTTTTTCTCTAATAAATCCTTGGCTTCTTTTTGTTACTTTTTAAACCACCCTCTATATACTACCGCCTTTGTGGTCTTAAGTGAAACAAAATGAACAAGCTGACACTAACGCGCAAGACTTGACGGTAGCGAAGCTGTACGCAACCTTCACGAACATCACGATGGTTCAAGTGCACGATTGCAGCCGATTTGCTCCTTCACTGCAACAACGACCTTTAATTCATCATTGTTGCTATAGCGGTGTTTCATTTTTTTGGAAGTGACAATGACGTGTTTTCCTCTTTCGGAGGAAGTGTTGCTAGGAATATGGCAAAAGCTGTAGTTTATTTTTGGTCAATCTTGCCCAATCCCTCTAAGTGCCCTACCGAAAATATGGCAACGATACCCATACGACATGAATAATATCATAAATATTTCAAAGCCATGTCTTCGATATCGCGGAGACCTTAACAACATGTCTAAGAAGCTTTATGACATGTCACTTATCGTTGTCCTCTAACATCGTAAATGTCCGATGTCGCAAAGACTTCAACGACATGTCTTTGACATCGGAAAGCCTTCTACGACATGTCGATGTGCTAATATATCATAAAGGTCTGTTATCGCATAGAGTCGAACGACATGTCAAAAAAAGATCGACAACGTATTTAGGATATGAAGATTTTAACGATGAGTCGTAGAATTTCTGCAGTATGTCTTCAAGGTAGTCTTACGACGTGTAACGTATTGCACAAATTAGCCCAGTGTGCCCTGTGGTTTCTGTAACATATTGCAGACAACATATATTCTGCCTTGTCAGCACTGGAAGGAAGTACAAGGTACAGTACAAAATAAAGTACAGTACAAACGCTGTCGTTTTGCACTCTCGAGTCTACTCACACAAAATTAAAATTCTTGTTTAACCTGTTGTTCTGTCAATGTTTCTACAGGATGCATAATTCAAACTCGGTCATTCAGTTAATTCATGAATTGCACTTGTCCACACTAGAAAATATCTGCTGCTTCATTACCACCTGCTAAAAATGTGTGTGTAAAAATCACTAAACAGTTGAAAATTTAATTTAAGGATGTCAAGGCTTCAAAAAAGAATGTTTTGCTACTAAACAAACGTTCGAAATAAAGCAAAACGTTAGTTTAGAGCATTGTTCTTAGCCCTACTTAGTATTCAAAGACCGTATTAGGATCGGTCATTTTCAAAACCGTTATTGTTGACGTGACCCAATTTGTTGAAAATGACCAATCTTGTTATATAGGCCCTGAAAGTTCTGGTCAGCAGAAGAAGACGAAAAACTTGTTGTGGAATTTCCCCTCTGTTTTCAGTTTGTTTTGTGTAGTTTAGCCTTCAAAATGCTAAAAAATGTTATTAAAATTCATGTCGAAACATAACGTGCACTTTGGCTTGGCCAGAGTGATATCTATGATGACTTCTGCCCATTGAACAACCTTGTAATGTCCCGTCAAGTTTGAGACAATGAGAATTCACTATGTGCAAAGTAGGGTCATTTATTACAGCATTTTTTGCTATATTAACAGAAATAAAAGATACTGAGCAACCGCACTGTTTCATCTTTATGGATAACCTTGTTGGCTCTTCGCAATGAGGGCTTCGTAGTAATTTCAGAGCTTAAGTTCCTATTGCCCTCTTGTTTTTTGTTCTTGGCCGTGTGTTCATCTGTGCTAGTCAGCAATATGTAGAGCCTGCTCGTAAATGGCACGGTACAATCTCTCCCCCCACTCTATTTTTCCTGTTGCAACTCTTAGTCATAGTCATTTTCATAGTTTTGTTCGCACAGAGAGTTTGCCCACCCGGTGGTGTGCATGGCTAGATAGAAAGGTGGATGTGTTTCTTAGGTACGTTCTCTTTTGCGGTATTGCTGTACCCGTTGACAACTGCATACTGATTTCTGGTGAATGGCGCCGTAGATTCCCCACACCTCTTTTTTTCTGTGGTATCTCTTGAAAGTAATTTCATGTTCAATGTCTTTTATTTATTTATTTATTTACAGAATACTGCAGGCACATTTAGGGCCCCATCAGGAGGGGCAAGAATATAACACTTCACGCAGCTGTAAATCAGCAAGAACAATAAAAACATACATCAGATGCAAAAGATACAAAACGATACATAATGGGTCATGGTTCAATACGATCAAGTGTTGGATCAATACGATCAGGGATCAATACGATTTTGTGAGTGTTGCTGTGCTTGCTGTCTACCGTGTTAGCCTTCCTTCAAAATTTCGGTGTTTTTGACATCTTTCTGTTTCTTAGTCATTATTGTGTGTGTGTGTTAGGTTTTAATTCATGCCCTCTCCCCTCTGCTTCTTCAATCTGTTACCCCTATCCCCCCTACATACACACTAGCAGGCATTTCTATGTCTGCCCGACGGCACGAACAAGTACTCGGACTATTTCGTCGACTGTGTTCAGCCAACCATTCAATAGGGCTGATGCAAAAGTGCCGCCATCTACCGGGAGAAAAACGAAACGAGCCCGCGACGTCATGTTGGGGGATGGCGGTCGTGGGATTGCTTGGTACGGAGCGTGTGAGGGGCTTTCTGGGCTTGGTAATCCCTTTAAATTCAGATTTAAGCGCAGCAAAATGAGTGACGGGTGATCTGTGGACCTTTCCTCTGTTGCCCACATTTGCGAGTGACTTCGTAAATACGCAATATGCATCGAAAAAACAGTCAGGGAGGCACCGGCAGGGAAGCATTTGGAGGCTGTCGCGTTTCTTATCCTTTTTTTGGATGTGAGAACGCGAACATTGAAAGTACATCCGTGTTGGTTCGCATCCTGCGGGTTTCTCACGAGGTCATTCCTGAAACGCTTCGAGCCGATGTGGGCTGCCCCAAGGTTAAAATGGGGGAGGGGGGCACTCCGCGATATAGCTATACGCTAAAGGTCCTCTGGGACGCAAATGCAGCCTGCAAAAAAAATATACTGCATACCCTGCATTTTTTAACAGCGGAGCTGTTGTAGCTGGCCGTAATGTGTAGGACGTAACCTGTGTGGCGTGTAACGCGTTAAACATTGCCAATATAATTACCAATAAATTGCCAGTGAATAATTAACCTACCAAATCATTGCCGAGCACTGGTGAGCGCGTGCCTCGCGGCGCCCGCCGACCCTCCCCAGCACACCCAAAGGCTTTAGCAAAAAAAAAAAAAAGAAACTGCGAAAACCTTAGAGAGCGAGAAAATTCCGAGCGGTCGTGAGCGCGTGCCTCGCGGCGACAGCTGAGCGTCTCCAGCTCGCGCCCTGGACAACAAAACTGGGTGCACACTACCGCTTAGAAAATTCTGTTCGAAAAATTTGATCTCGGGAAACTAGGCCATGGTCGAACAGCAGGCGACGAACGGTAAATGACCGATAGACGGTTTGCTATGTACGTTACTTGCGTTACTCATGGCGCTACGTGAAGGTTGCAACTCTTGCGGATTCCTTATTTCTTGTAACGTTTGGCAAATGAAAGAATGCGTAGTACTTCCATAAAAGCCCAGCGAACGTCCAGAATAAAAAGAAAACACGGGCGCGCAAAGCACGAACGGCAGACTGAAAACCCATCCCACACGATAAACTGTACGAGCGACCGATGCAGTGCGCCTTAACTAGCAGCAGGCAGGAGTGCTCGGCGGCAAATACAGGGCTAGAAAATAGCTCACTTTGGGACCTTTTTAGCCCTGCACATATTATTCGTTTAATGACTATTCATGCGATCTAGCTATAATATTACTGTGCTAAGAAGTCCACACCCGCAAGCGACTTCACGCAGGGCTCGAATCAAGCTTCCGTTGATAAATAAAAAAAAAGATGTGTACGCTTTTTCCGTGGTCGTCCTCGGATCATCTTCGTGCACAGCAAGTTACACGGCAGTACTGAAGCATTTTGGACAACGATAAATGCCGACGTGCGCGTCGCTAACCCCGGGCTATCATGTATACTGCGTTATCCGGAGATCCGGGAATCTCCCAACATGGCGGAAGCGCACGCGGTTCCCGCGAGAGGGCACCAGTTTTTGCATAACGTCTATAACCCTATATTGGACTGGGCGATCTAAACACACAGCTCTTCCACACTGTTGCAAAGTGAACTGACAGCATTATTAGGTGACATTTAAACACGACACGTAAAAACACAGTGATTTCTACTAATAGCATCTCTGATAAACTGACCAGTGCACACCGGTGCGCCTCAGTGCACACCTGTGCACACCAGGGCGCGCCGGTGCGCCTCTTCATCCTCGATAAACTGCGCTTGTGTGCACCATCTGTCCTCCATAAACCGGGCCACACCTTCGCGGGGCAGTTTTTGGCTGCCCCGCGGCACACTAAGGGACTCGACGGGGCTCCGGGGTGCAATCACAAGATACATTGCGAAGAACGCTGGAGAAGCGGCTTCCTCCACCGTCTTCTGCAGCGGCGGTGGTGATGGCGCATCGATGCATTTGTGTGAAGGTGGACGGAGCTGTATGCTGTTGCTGACAAGGATGACTTGCTTGCGAAATCATTGGGTAACGATGCGACGGGCTCCAAACGGAGGCAGCAACGGCCAGAGATTGTAAATGAAGACGCGACTTCGTGTACTGCAAAGAAGGGTGCAATAATTGCCAGGCAGTTGGAGATTTGCATTCGCATCGTTCGATTGAATTGTCATGAAAAGTCACTGGGGTGCCTAGACCATCAAGCGGAAGGGTGGACAGAAACAGGTATCGTTTACGGCTCTAAGGAAGATGAGAAGCAGCTTGTATGTAGCTGTTTAGTGGAAGCGGTGAAGGTGCGTTTTTGCGCTTGTGTGACGGATATGCGTTGTATGTACACATAATCACTGCCCTTCAATAAATATCACTTTCTAGTTGCGCTGTGTCACGTTATGCGGCTGCATTGTAACTTGTGAACATTTTTATCAGTTGGTTTCTTAGCTTAAGAGATGGTGCTTGGGTAGAATTGCTCAGTTTGTCCTCGATCAACGCTTCGTGCCAGGTGCGCACCGTCACCTGGCAGTGTGCATTGCACCGGTTTTGGGGGCAATCTTGGTGCATGCTTATTGACGACGTTATATGTTGACAACCGACCAAAACTAAAAAGCACCATTAATTATTTTCAGTAAAATTGACATCTCTTGTTCCTTCAGGGAGTGTTTTAAGCACCTTACTGGAAGATGCACAAATTGAGTTCAAACAAGGCGGCGATGGGGTGTGACACTGATGACTAGATCAGCCAGTCTAGTCTAAGCTAGAAGCTTTGTGGACTGCTGCTTGTCATTTATATCGATGAGGAGTTCACCAGGCCTTTCTTTTTTGTACTTACACACTTTTCCTATTATGGCTTCAAGATATTTTGCAATCAGGAATACTGACTGAGATGCAAGAGGGTGGGTTGGATTGAGGTATTCCATCACAAGAAATCGAGAGAAATGATCCGGTTCAGGAAAGGTTACCGATGGCAGAGGGGGGAAGACCCTTCGGTGCGGCCCCTTTTCATGGACCGATAACGTTTCAAGGGGGGTTTGAAAATACTACGCAGCATGTATAGAAGCAGGGGACGGAGGTACTTTCTCCCACAGCCTTACCCTGATAGCCGAGGAGGTCCCGGAGCTCCCTGCCTGGTAAACAGACAGAGAGCCCATACGCCGGAGCTTGACCTGGGCTCCGACGGCCACCGTTTGAGGTTTCTACCCTTCACCTTTAAACACATCACCACGGTAGGTACAACTTGTGTTGGGGGCTCGCGGTCCGCGGTGTCGCCAACACCGTCATCAAGATTGCTCGAGGTGCCCCGTGCGGGGGTTGCGGGTCACCTCATCCTTCACCAGATTAGCTGGGCAGCACAGAATGTCACTCCCCTTGATGTACCCCTGAGCGTTTGGCGTAAGAACTAAAGATGCTCTCTTTGCTTAGAAATATCAACCCCTCACACGATGAGGGTCGCCAACAAACACGGGCTGCTCAAGCGCTCAACACTATCCTCGGTGGGGATCATGAGTTATGAACATAGTCCCACCCCATTCCTTCTATCAGTTGTCCAGTCGTGAGCGGAGTACGGGATTTATAAGCAAAATGGCAAAAAGTAACGACACAATCGGAATGCAGAAAGTCATACGGCACTGTCCCAAAGCGATGCAGCGGTGGTGAATATTGCAATAGCAACGGACTGGCGCCAACGGATGTAAAAAAATCATGAAAACTGGCCAACGTGTAACGCCGTGCATTCGCGCAAAAATATATAATGGACAAAGTTATAATGTATAATTAATCGTTATAATAGTGTGACGGAGACGATTGGTCGTATGTAATCTTAAAAGAATCAAAAGCAGAAAATATATGAAAAAGCTAGCCTACAAAATAAAAAAATGCGCATTCATACAGCACCTCTTAAAAAGGAAGACAAAAATAAATAAAGCCCTGAAAATAACTGCGAAACACGTAAAAAATATTTTTGAAACGACTGACCGTGTAAACCCCTTTGCGTTTGCATAGAAGTGCATAATTAGCACGATAAGTTGTTTAATATCTTCAAAATAGCGTAAATGGAGCGAATTAATTGAAGGGAACGAGAAAACAGAAAACACAACAAAAATAAAGAAATGAATTTTAAAAGGGATCGTACAAAATAAAAAATACAGATTAGCACATTGAATTGTTTAATTTGTATGGAATACCAATCTAGCTGAGCCATCTGCGCGCAGGTATACAAGCAAAAAGCAATCTGATTTGCAAACACAGACAAGTTTTTACATACCATGATTAGCTTTTCTTAACTGCCGGGCAAATGCGTATATTAGTTCACGCGCTTACTAAAACCTCGCAAATACTCACTGGCACTGAAGTGCAATGGACGGTGGTGTCTGAATGTATCACGGTTGGTTTGTGTCGGACATGCATGGTTACGGTTTGCTAAGCCTGCCTTAAAAAGCCCGGCGACAAATCTATCGTGACATGCCTACTAATCAGGAACAATCTCATATTGCTGTTATGCGACAGGTGCTTATGCAAGTCGCGACTCTTGTATATAATGTTGGGTGAGGACGTGAGGGGGTTTTCTAGGGCACCGCGTGTAAATACACATCGACAAATCTAAAAAATAAAATAAAAATACGGTCGCGAAACCGCAGCAGAGAGTGCCAGAACCGACTGCGCTTCGCTCGCATGATTGCTGCGTAAACTCTGTTCTTGCGCGCCTCATATTATTAAGTTAACCATAATAAATTTGTTGGTTATCGTCTTTTGCCTGTCATTTTAAAGCTGGTTGCTCAGCTGAATTTGACTGCGCACTGCGAAAACGCGGGTTTCCTCGCTTGTGCCAAGCTCCCGCGGAATAGTTGATGCATAGATGGCGAGCGTCGTGGTGCGGCGGAAGACGCGGTCACGCCCCTTTTGAACTTACGCTCTCTCCGGCCGATTGGGACGGCCGGAGCAAAACGCGCGCGGGGTGATCGCGGAGGCCATGGTAGTATGAACAAAAGGTTCCGCTAGATGAGATCCGCCTTCTGCTTGGAACGCTCGTGCAGTAGGGCAACCTCGTTATATAAACGTTGTAGTAGGGTGACATGATTCATGCGTGTCTCCGCCGTACGGCAGCGCTCGCATCGATACACCCGAGTTGGAGCAGTCGAACGCGGCAAACTGAAATTTACTTGAGCAAACCGCTAGCGTGTAATCTTGGGAGGAACGAGAGGGGAGAGGAACAACATGAGGTGAGCGAGGAAAAAGAAAGGAGGCCTTCACTTGGTGGGGACTACAGTTAACTATCGTCTTTCGGCGACATTTGCAGCGACAGGAGCAGCTGCGCGGCCATTTTTCGACTATAGATCACGATACCGCTTTTGCGTACGTAGTCTGAACATAGCCTAACACACAAATTCAATCCGCTCTACCTTGAAGAACACCGAACAGGTCTCATTGGACCATTTAACGTCCGAGTGTAAAACTCGCACTATCACGGCGGACATGCCACCCATCAGTAAGGGCAAGAAACCTATAGCTGCCCGTGCATATTATCCAGTACAATTCTCCAATACAAACCTGCGCACGCATAAACCGGCAATCGGTCATGTGCGCATGGTTAGAAGTGACAGACACGGTAGAAAATATCCCATAAAACCGTGCGAAGAAGTGATATTGCTTCACGCCGGCGCTAGAAGCGGGCAAATTGCTGTTCCTCTGCTACGGACTCGCGCCTACTCGAGGAGCGGAACTTGAGGCGGTAACGGGGGCGCCAGCAGGTTTCCGTTGTTTTCGTGCCCATTCGCGCCTCTGTTCGGGCCAACGCTTCCATTATTGCTCTTCTTCCTTCAAACCAACGGCATATATTTTTCCCGTAACGATTTAAAGCCTGGGAACCCTTGAGCTCTGTTTTCTGGTACAAACACGTTGCTGTCCGTTTTCCTTCCCCCTCGTATGCATCTTACTGTTTGTGTAAGATGTCTGTGTAACACATCAACTCACACATGAACCACTCTATTAACGACAGCCGACTAACCGCATTCAGCCATGTAATTTCGGCATCTAAGTCTCCCACCTGCACATGGTTACGGCATGAAGCATAACTGAGCGTCGAGCCCCCTTTATCTACACCAAACCGTGCACGCTTATAGCGGCAACCGGTGACGGCGCATATTTAGGCGTGAAATACACCGGAGAAAATGTCGCTCGGAAGGCCTTCCAAGCTGAAAAAGAAATATGAGGTCATACCGGTGTTCCAACTGGGGAAGATTTTCTTCTATCGGGAGGGATTCGCGGCTACTTGGAGAAGTGGAATTTGACGGAAATGGCGACGGCGGGTTTTGGTCGTTTTAAGGGGCCGCCATTTCGCAGCCGTTGCCTGACCTTCCCGGGAGCGGCGTCTGCTTACGCCCGCGTAACTGAGTGAGCGAACGTAACAGAAAGGAAACAAAGAAAATGGAGGGCAGTGTCTGGCGCACACCGCCGTGCGTTCGCTGACCACGCGAACACTTCCTCAGAGGGAGCAGAAGCGCGCCGCGATCGAGAAGACTGGAGCTCGCGCTGCGTACAAATTTCATATTATGGAGTCTAGTAATCGTCAGTGCATTTTTTACGCTGATTCGTGCGTCTTTTTTTTTGTTTCGCAATCATCTGATAACCGCACTACTACCGTTAGCTGCCGACTGTGCAACTTGCCAAGGGGGCATCGGTGGAGGCGAGGAGAAAATACTTGTAAAAGAGGTGTCAGCACTACTGAGGAGCCTCGGAGCGGCCCCGACAAAATCGATGACACAAGAATGAAAACTGGGGGGTTAGACATATTCTGCTTAACAGTAATATTGCACTTGCTTTTACAGCCCGCCACTCCACCGGCGAGAAGATTTGTTGCTACCCAGTGGAAGACGCATGCACACGGCGTGCTCACAGCATTGCCTGCAACATCTGTGGTTGTGGTAGAAAGTGCGAGGCAACACCCACTTTTTTGAGGACGCGAAAAGCGCCGATGGCAAAAGAAGTGCACCGAGGATTCCTCTCTGTTCGGCAGCGGTGCACGCCTGAACAGCTACAAAATATTGCGCTTACTTTTACTGGTGAGCAGCATACTTTAAAAACCCCATTCCCTTGCATGGTAGAGAAGTGTGCACTGGTGCCGCACAATCTGCCACTGCTTTTGCTCCTGCGTTTATACTATTACGGGCTGCTGAAACGTCCACGGATGCGCGTGATACGTCTAAAGCATTTGAGGATTGTAAGCGTGCCCTCAGGTTGGAAATTACAGGCCTAAAAGAAAAATGTGATGGAATTGGTGAAGTCACGAAGCAGCTTCAAGAAGTACTAAAAGAGAATTGAGACGTTTGTGCACAGTAAATGAAGCTGACAAATAAATTAGAAGAGCTTGAACAGTACGAGTGGTCCAACAATATTGAGATTAAGGGCATTCCTCTCGAATGCGAACCGGTTGCTATAATCAAACAAATTTGTGTAGTCATACAGGATGAAGTAGCCGATGCTGACATTGATATTTGCCATCTTGCGCTACGGCTCGGCACCATGAGTCAAACATAATCGTTCAGTTCATCTTTATAGCTAAGTGAAATGTCATTCTCAGCCAAGCGAAAAAATCGAAACTGGATGCAAGGAATTTCGGGTTTCAATCTCCATTTACGGTTTATGTGAACACACAGTTGACCCGGCAAGGCAAACGCGTGCTCGCTGCAACAGTGCGAAAAAAATTGGAATAAAATTTGTGGGGGCTGCAGGAGGAAAGATTTTTGCAAGATAGGATGAGGGCTCACCTGCGCTGAACATTTTTAAAATAAACGGCATTGAAAAGATGAAAGAAGCAGGGAAGTGTGTAGTCTCTCCCAAGCCTTGTTCTGAAATTGCTTTGTGTAAAAAATGGACAGCCAGAAATAACACAATCTTACGCATAAATACACGCAGCATCCGAAAAAAAAGGAAAAGCTTAGTGACTTGTATGAATCCATATCCCACAGCTTTGGTGTTTTAATATACACCAAAACATGGCTAACAGAAACGGAGAAATCACCGTATTTAGATATTTTCTCGTACAATGGCCTCCGCGGCCAAGTGGCCGGGCGGTGGCGTAGCCGTTTTTGTTAGGCAGTAAAACGAGGCACGAAGTACTTTCAGAGTTTTCAGTATTAAATCACAGCATTGAGTGCATGTTGATACGCGTAAAGCAATTAATAGTGACGGTTATGTAGGGACCACCTATATATGGCGAACAAACGGGAATTCTTTGACTATTTTGCGCGTGTACTTGCTATTTTAAGCCGATTGTCTATGCCCTTCGTTATCATGGGGAATGTCAACATAAATATTTTATCAAGTGACACTGCAGCTATAATGTTGATGAAATCATGAACTCATTCGCCTGCACAAACCTTGTTACGGAAGCTACGCGATTAACTGAAAAAAGTGCCACCTCAGTCGACATATGTTTAACGAACGTCCATTCATCTGACTCTTTTGCTGGACTTGTAACTGTCGACGTTGCGACCATCTACCAGATTTTTGCTTGCTGCCAAATGCGCAGGTTAAACGGAAAACAAAAGCGGAGAACATATTTCGCAGCATCAGTGCAGCAGCCCTGCAGCACTTTGCTCAGATATTCAATCAACCGACTGGGCGTGCGTATTCGATTGAAAAAAACCCCAATGGAGCATACCAGGCGTTATGTGCGGATTATCTTAGTACGACATGATGTCCGTCCGCGCCCGCGCCCATCGCGTTCACAATCGCAAAAAATCACCCAGGCACCGGTAGGGTTCGACCTTGTGTCTGGTAGACCAGATAGAGTTAGTGTTAGTCGTTTTACCTATTGGTATACGGTCGTGAGTCAGTCCCCGAGAGTTACACGGCTTACTGTCTCGCCTGTAACGGTGCGGAGTACCTTAGTACTTCCCAGTGTCCATCCGCGTCCAACCGTGCGCACACCACCATCAAGCGACAATCAAGCGAAATTCGATTTCAGCTGTGAGTTGAAATTCCATTTAGGGAATAACCAAGGTGCCACTCACGGCTCAAATCGAATGACCTTCGGGGCGCAAATCGGGTATCATCGGGTATGGGGAATCAAGCATGCCGTATTCGATATTGTTTAGCAAACTGAACTCAATTGGTATAACCAGCCCTACCCTCAATTTATACAAAGTTACCTGCTTAATAGAAAATAAGTAGTATGTGTGTCAACTTGTTACTCTCGGACCAAGATAGCAAATATTGGTGTCCCTCAGGGGTCAATTCTTGGCCCATTATTGTTTCTAACTTACATTGATGATCTTCCTCTTTGTCTCAAGTGTTCTAACAGCATACTCACGCTGATGACTGAACAGTTTTCACATAAAAAGTGCCTTGATTGATTAGTAGATAAACTTAAAACAAATGCATCTAATTTATTGACATGGTGTAAAAATAACTTGTTGAGCATTAATTGGCGCCAAATCAAACTTTATGATCTTCACGTCACATCAAAGGACCGCTCCTGGACGTCCTTGCATTAACCTTGATCCTAGTCTACTCTTTCCATGTGACAGTGTGACGTTTCTTGTCGTAAAAATTGACAAGAACTTGAAATTCAATAACCATATCGCATCAAAAGCAAGAAAAACAGCTTACGGTATTAGAGTGCTCTATAAATTTCGTTCCGTTTGTAGTAAACGCATCCTTATCTCACTTTACTACGCATTCTTACAGAGTCACATAGATACGGCATATCATCTTGGGGAAATACATACAAAACACATTTGTGTGCACTGCAACATATTCAAGATCAAGTTATTCGAATTATAACATCTAGCCACTTCCAATCGAACGCCGTTTCTTTGCTTCGGGCTCATAATATCTTGCCGGTTTCAGAGCTTGTTAAATATTCCCATGGCCTATTAGTTTATAATTTTCATTAGGGAAACCTCCCCTTCAGTTAATTTGTACTGCGCAATTTCCTAGTGATAACTCCACTCGATTTTCTTTAAACATGAACTATTTATTGCCAAAGTAACAAAGAACTACGGAAAGTTTTCAACTAACCTTTCGGCTATACACTTTTGTAATACGCTGCCGCTCTCTATTGAAACATGCCGTACCATGTATACACTTAAAAATAATTTGCGGGCGTTCTTATCCCAACCTGAATAATGGGACTTGGTTGACCATGTTTAGTTTTGTTTCTTTATTCCATGCATTACTAATATGATTCGTGCTTATGAGGTTCTTGCCTATACACTGTTTGCTATCTTGTTGATATTAGGTTTGTTTCTTTTTTCCTTGCATTGTTACTATGTTTCTTGCTTATTATGTTCTTTCATATATACCGTTCGTTATCTTGGTGATAATAGTTTTTTTTTCTTTTTTCCATGCTTTACTAATACGTTTCTTGCTGATTGTGTTATTGTGCATATACCGCAATTAATCTTGCTGATATTATTTTGCAATTTCGTTGATTGGTATTTTGTGCTTATAACGTGTGTTTTCGTCTGTTTTATGAGTAACAGGAGGTCCCCTCTTCAGTCTCTGACTCTGGGACCTCCTTCTGAAATCTTGTATTGTACACATTCTTATTGTAACACCAAATAAAAAAAATTCAAATTCTTAAATTCTAAAATTTCCAATCACTTCGCGAAATCGTAAATCACTACGAGCTAGAAAATCCTGCATTGAGGAAAGGCTATTTAAAATGATCGATACCTAAAATAAGATGTTTTACGGTTTTGTTAACCAAAGAAACTTCGAGGCCTTGTCTGAGTTTAAAACATATTAGAATAAATTGACAACAAAACTGCGGCATGCAAAGGAAGCGTGTTATGGTAAGCTCTTTACTACGATAACACGACCAAAGGAAGGTCTAGGAAGAAGTAAAGAACCTAATGTCTAGAAAAAAGAAGCTTTACAAATATTCATTCAGACTAGTGCAGAAAGTTTATGTGACACCGCAGCGGCCAATCAGATGAACAAGTTCCTTGTGAAAAGTGCAGAATACCAAAATCATAGCAATGCACTTTCTTTTTTTGTACCAAACCAGTTCAGCCATTCAAACTCTGTATTCTAATCCCTGTGACAGAGGAGGGAGTATTGAAACTGATACAGCAGGTCAAGAATAACGTAGCTGCAGGTTATGATGAGATAAAGTCGACTCCGCTAAAATACGTAGCTGATAATATAGCCCGAATAATTGCCCATATAATCAACGCAATGTTCAGAACTGGCATTTTCCCTGACCGCCTAAATATAGCGTCCGTGTGTCCTGCTTTTAAAGGCGGTGATAAATGTCAGCTCACTAATTACAGGCCTATATCCGTTCTTCCGGTTCTTTCAAAAGTATTTGAGAATGCAATAAACACCCGGTTGTACAAGTTCTTTACCAAGTACAATGTGGCCAATGAGTTTCAGTATGGTTTTCAGAAAAAGAAATTTTTGAGAAAGCTGTGCTGAATATTAAACATGAACTAATTAAAAACATCGAACACATGCTGCATTCCCTTGGTTTGTTCTTTGATCTTAGGAATGCATTCGATTCAGTATATCACGAAGTCTTAACGCATAAACTTAGCAAGCATGGCGTACGCGGTGTAGTTCTTGAGCTATTGAAGACCTACGTAAACAGTTTCTTAAATATGTCTGCATAAACAAGATTGCATCGGCTAATCCAAACATAGCTAGAGGAGTACCACAACTCTCAATACTCGGTCCTCTGCTATTTATAATTTATATGAATGATCCCTGTGATTTCCCAAGTTCTACCAAGCTAATTATGTACGCCGACGATACGAACATTTTCTTTCGCAGTATATCTTTTGTAGAACTTGAACACAAGGTTACTAACTACCTCCACAGCTGTCTGGATGACTTAGTCTAAACAGACTACAACTAAACGTCAGTGAAACAAAATACATTGTATTTGCTGCAATTAATAAGTCGCGTTTATATAATTCCACCATTTTCTATAGGGAAGACAAATTGAACAAGTGAGAAGTTTTTGGGCGTACGGTTTACCAAAAGCTTGACATGGAACACACATATAGAAAACTAACTATGGAGCTTAGTAGGACTGCTCTGTGCTTATACAAACTCAGCCAGGTTGTACCAAAATGGCTACAAACGGAGTTTTATTATGCATTGTTTTATTCGAAAATGATATATTGCATCTTGGTATTTGGTACTGCGCCACAGTCTATCAAAAACTACTGGTTGTGCAAAAGAGAGCCTCTTCCAGCCTCTGAAGAATATGATCGCCCCATAAGGGATTTGAAAACTGCGCCACTTTTCGAAAAATATTCGATGCTAAAAATACCAGAACTATAATATATTAGGCTTTTACAATGGGTTCAGCAAAATTATTCTCAGTGTTTTCAGAACACACCAGAACATGAGAATTATAAATGTATCATGCGTCATCCGTGCAGGAAAACCCCAACAGTGCGGACAAATTATGGTGAACAGCACTCTGAATACCAAGCACCGCGCCTTATTAAATCGTTTGCATGGTCTCATAGAAACAAATCATATCCATCCTAAAACCCAAGTGAAGTCCATCCTTTTATGTCATGACATTGAATATGTTTAAATAAAGTATATGTACTTGAATAGCTTTACTTATCAATGGGGTTTGTGTGATAACACTGTTACGTGAAAGCATATGTCATGTTTGTTGTGATGTTCTACTCTGCTATTGTGCGAACTTTAAAATATATCTGACTTTTTTAATTTTTTAAAAGTGAAAGCCCATGTTTTCAAAGTTTTCCTCCGTAATTGGGTGAATTTTTATTGTGTGTGATATGGAGTGAAATGCTGTGATATTATATTTGAAAATTGTTACTAAACACTCTGTTTGTCACCTGTAATTATGTGCAGAGGCCCTTGTCAGGCTGTAAAGCATATAGCCTATGCTCCCGTTCCTGTAAAGACTCAGGACAAATGCAATTCTTTCTTGGTACCCTTAAAATCCACGTCCCTACAGTACAAGAATACGTGTTCAACTTTTTCTGATTTTCTATACAATGAACATTCGGCACCCCAAGGAAAAATAAACCTTTTCTTAGCATCCAAATTTTAAAAGGAAGTTTATCAGTACGCAGATTAAAAAAGAAAGTTTTACCAGCTCCAGGCACTCGCACTTTCTTTACTCTCTATAGTACATCGTGTTCGGAGCTAACTATATACAAGATCTGTATATTGGCTGAGGGAACAGACATTCCATTAGGTCACACGGCAGTTGTTTACGATGGACAGTTGACAAGAATTTCATAGAAAAACGCGTCATTAAAACCGCATGAAAAAATTACTTATTTCAAAGAGAGACTAACCGAGTAACGTGTCACAATCACTGTTGTCACTACGAAGTTGGGTAAAACACTTGCTACCGTATACTGCAAGAAGGTGCGGATGAAAGTGCCCTCCTGATTGCCTAACAACAAAATACGGGAAACAAGTTGTCTCACGAAAAATTTGGGAGCGGCAAGCCTCCCTGTTGAACTTTCCTGAACCACTTGCTGCTACTCGGCATCTGATAAGTTGATTGCCAGACGAACCCCGCAGAAATGCGTTGAAACGTTTGCACAATTAGTCGAGAGCAAGAGAAGGCCTGCATGATACACAAAAGTTTTCAGACAAGGAAGATATTACAAACTACTGCGCGCGCGAACTTAGATAGGCTGCGGCCCCCGCACTTCTCCTTCTGCAAGCGCATTGTCTGAGCTTTTTCAGCCGAGTACCCTGTATTATCTTGATAATACCCCAAGGGTACTCCGCGATAAGTTGCCGGCTCTCTTGACAACGAGATGCTGTTGACCACGAGAAGGCCAGAACACACGGAGCGAATATGCGAAGAAAAGACGACTAACAACGCCCTGCGGCGCACGCCCGACGATCGGTGGCGGGAAAAAACTTCGTCCGCCGCGGATTTAGCAGAGTCAGAAAAGCGTGTCGGTGGCGGAGCGGCAGCGAGCGGAAAATCGAAGAAACCATTCAGGTCTTCCGATTTCCCCTCCATGGCTTATGGCTTGTACAGGCAGGCCGCAGCAGATGGTAGCTTTGGAGGAGTTTGATACATGTACGCTTGCGCCGCGCCTACTCAGCTAAAAAAAAGGATTGTAGAACGTCTGAGATCGATCGACGAAAATTGTGTTGCAAGATGTGAAGTCCGCGCTTTTATTACAGCTCAAGCCAGAAGCGCAACACGCAAGTGCAAGACGGACCCAACTACCTTGGCTTGCTGTCCGCGAGATAGGCATGTACGATAGCTTTCATTACGCTAAATAAAGGCGATCCGGCTACATAACTTGTATTACAGCAACATGGGGCCCGTCTGCAAGATCGGCCAGTGAGGAGCAGGGGATATTACGGCGAAGGGATCTCAAATACAGGAAAATAGTACAAGCAGCTAGCCGTATGTATTGAGAGCCGGGTTGGCAAGATCTATTTTGTACCTTAGCGGCATCTTTCAATATGGAGTCGAGGTCGAACGCCAGTTCTATGTTCCGGGAGTCTCTGGACCGAATCTCCCCGGAGACGTTCGTTCTTTTTACCTGCCTTTAACGTTTTGGAGAAATGAAAACTCACACTTCAGAAAAAGAAACGCCTACGGGTCGCGCAAAATTGTGAAATGACGTACAACCCAAGCGGGAAGCTCCTTCTTTTAGTCTGTTTACTGAACTCCGCCGTTGATTTTGGGTGTAGACGTTCAGTTAGCCACACTTAGAGCAACCCACCAGCGCCGCGATGGCTGACACCGTGTCTGGCTCCATGTAGTTTAACCTGACGAACATACTGCGTCCTGCCGCGGTGAAGTTTCCGCCGCGTGAAAGTCGTCGTGAAAGTTCGCTCTATGTATTCTAGCCTTTACGCAGATGCGGCCCCGGCACGACGTCGGAACGACAAAAGAGTGGCAATGGCAGGGGGTGCCTTCCCTTTGTCAATTCTGAAGACTAACGTGGCACTTCAGACTTCAAATGGCGTTACACAGAAACAAAACAAGATCGCTTCCAGTTGGCATGGCGTCTCATATTTACAATAATTCAGATATAACAACTTCACTTCCTTTTTTTGCACTGGTCCAAAAAAGTCCTGCCGCCCCAACCCATATTTGCCGTCCGGCCGTTGCCGTGTCATTTTCATGCAACTCGGCCGTCCACATCAAAACGTTGCCGACTCATGATATCAATGAAAACGGCTTTGTGCCGCTAGATTGCCCACTTTGTCTCATGAGCGTGTACTGTACAGCTGCCTTCTCACACGGTTTATTACCAGAGTTGGAAATAATGTAGAAGCTGCCCCCTCCGGCGCAACGCAAGGGCCGATACGGCTTTGCTCAGGATCTGGTTGCGACAACGTGAATAATAGATGCCTGCAGGGCGACGATACACATGGAATGTTTACTGAAGTGAGGTTTCTTGCGCTCGTCACCAGTAGGAAGGTGGCTTAGTGGCAGCGCTAAACTGCGGGGCTTCAGGGACACCAGGGACAGCTATCAGGGACACCAGGATAGAGGGCATAACGCCAGGCCAGATATTCTACCCTATGGCAAAGCTGATAAGCGTTAGCGAAAACTAGAAAAGAATCTGGGATTCCCGGCTCCAATAGGCTGGCTTAAATAGCCAGGCTGACTTGTCTCGTCGCTACGTCGCGCACCCAACTCGTAAACACAACAGGAGGCAAGGTTTAGAACAACGGCGCTGAGGCAGATTGGTGTGCACTACACAACGCTTGCCGGAAGTCTTCCGTTACTATAAGGATAAGTCACCCTTGCCGATGTTCTTGTAACAAAATTCTTCCGTTGGAGAATGGCGATGCAGCGACTCCTTGCGCTCACTGTGCGGGAAACGGTGCATTCGAAAGGCGCACACACGGACTGTCTTTGTGAAGATGCGGCCTATGAGACTCGGTCGACCATTCGTCACACATCACGTCCCGATCGCAGCTGGTATACCCGACTACAGCGAGCGCAAGTTTTCCCCCGTGACTTCCCCATTTCCTGACTGCGCGCTTTACTGAGCCCACGGCATCCTACGGCGGAAATCGAAACCACTCCGTGCTAAACACCAGTCATGGCGAGTGCGGCGCTAGCGTCACCTTTTGAAGGCCAGCTCAACTGCTTGCTGTAAACTCTCTATACGCCTCACCGCTGCCTGCAGGGGCCCCACTAAAATTTCCCTAGACGCCTGTTTCGTAAGCCGCAGCAGGACGTCTCGGCCTGCTCCCCACTGTCTCCGCTGCTTTTGGGGCCCGTTCACCACTGAGATTCACCATTTACATGCGTTCGAAATACATAATAATATGAAGCAGTCACTCGGCTCGCAACTGTGGTGTATTTAACAGAGTTTTGACATTTCTCACGCGATATCAGAGTGGTGCACACGTCTGTATGAGCGCCAGGTGTGTGTTACCTGACAAGCTTCGCGGAGCTGGCATATGCATGGAGCATTGGAGCACATCGTCATTCGACTGCCCTGAAATTTGCCGTCTCCGCAAGCAGCGTTTCTTCAGATGGTCATGCTGCGGCTTTACTCGAGGATGTAAATCGATTCTGTGCGCTTACGATAGCGGAGCAGTCATACTTCATAGCAAATATCGTACCTCGCATAATAATTACAACCACGGACAAGCAATGTGGCGTAAAATTTATGGTAATTTTAAGTAGGAAGTACGGTGGATAATACAAAAGTATAACCAGGGATCAGCAACTGCCGAAGAATTTAAAGATGGGTCGTGCTGTTCTGAAGTCTGCGCTCGCGAAAATTCATCATCTGCTAAAAATATCCACCGTAAGCTGTGCGGCGATGGGCTTACAGAATTAGCGGCGTCCGTAACCAAACACGTCTTGGAAGCATCCCCATATGACACCAGGAGCCCGCAGAAATTAGCAAAAACTAAAATCAAATTGCCTTATCCGATACCACACTCTTCAAACGACACAGTTATTGCTTGTACACTGCGTACCCCATACTTAAAAAAATTAAAGCCGTTCCACTCAATCTGGAAGCTGTCGGAAGAGCAGAGTAGTGATTCGCAATAATGGGCTGTACCGCCGTTATCTGCTTACTGCTACTACCCTATGCAATTCAAATTTCCCGCCTTCTCAGTGCACACGCGCCCCTGCCTGGAACTGCGCCAGCGGGAGTTCTGTTCTCTTTGTGCTTCTCTCCTCGCACGTGCCGGCGTTGCACTGCCACATTTTGCGTTTAGTAAAAACCAACCGACGGGCATCCTTAACTGAAGGAACGCGGGCGCTGCCGGTTAATTACGTATATTTTTCCTCAAATGTACCTATAGTTTTTTTTGCGCTAAACAACGGGAAGATGTATGACAAGCGCCAGCGTTTCACGAGTTTCGAACGCCTATGACTATATAAATCGCTTGGCTTTCGAAGCCTTTGGGTACGCCGCGAACAACCGCGCTACCCCGGGACGTCGCCTTGGTGCTCATATACTTGTGTAGAGCGAGCAAGCTAGGACGACAAGGCGAGCGCTTAAAGTGCTCTGCACTTAAAAAATGCGTCCTCCGAGTGATAAGCTCTTCGTTGAAATCGAAAAACAAATTGGCTTCAGTGCACGCTGTGAAGGTCGTGGGAGAGCAAAGCTTTAAACGACACAACCAACAGTACCCGTGCTACCCCACTTCAATTTACACCCGTGGCTTTACAAAGAGTGAAACCAGAGATTCTGCCTGCCATTATCTGGAATTCTCGGAGGCAGCGTCCCGAACGCAACAGCAGCGTCGGCAACGGCCGGGCTAGAGCGGCGGACGCCGCCACTGTACCCCGGGTGTGACTCGGGAGAAAGAAAACGGAGAGGAGCGTCTTTCGAAGGGTGAGACCGCGGGACCTAGCCATCCTGATGTGCAAGCGTGGGATACAAAACCGCACGACACAAGCGCAGACACCGAAACAATTAGGCATGTGAGCTTAGTGATTCCTATTTATACCAATTTAAACTAGTTAGTTTTGGTATGTTTAAGAATTGCGAGAAAGCTGAGGAATTTTCTATAATCACAGTTTATCAGAACCAGTTGCTCCTTTCGCCTTTTGTAATGCCTCTTAAAACGCAACCTATTTGGTTTTCACGAATTTAAAAAACGGAGTCCCATTCGTGGGAAGCACTGTGGAAAAGGTAGCGTCCTTTCTAGCGCCCAAATCTCTGTATATAGTTTGTACATTTTGTTTTCTCTCCCTGCAAAGAAATCCTTAAAGTATATTTGCCGTTCGACAACTTAATTCATTCGGGTGCAGGTTACCTGCTGTCGAACAAGTTAATCAAGCCGTGTGAAAGCAGCGTGCAATGGATGCGAAGCTGTGCCAAAAAAAGGCCCTAAAGAGCCGTCGGTAAAGCAGACGACAAAGCCGTATTGCCGATGCCACCGCCGGCGAGCAGGGACTTCCGCGCGGGGAACGCTGGGTAAATTGGCCGCGCCATCTACACCGTGCACCATGAGTGAAACCCTCCGCCCCTTATTCCCCCCTCCGCCGCCGCCTCCGTAGCGGTGGGAGTTTCTTGTCCCGCACGCCACGAAAGAACCTTTGGCTGGTAGAGCGAGAAAGCTTTGCTTTAAAATCGACGGGTAAAGGCATGTTGGCATCGACTAGCTGGTGCCAGGCAGAGTGATCTATCAACATAAAAGCAGCCATCCGGCCGCAGTGGACGGCTTGGCACTCGCAGGTGAACAGGGCTTTCAAGGCTAGGGCTGTGAAAGTTGCAATGTATACAAACAAAAAAAAAAGAGCCGGGTCATGCCTTTAGCCCTAACAGAAACCTCGTCATGATTCAGAAGCTCCAGAAGGCGCCCTATGCCCATAATGACTCAATGGTGAGTAGCGACAAAATACAGTTCTAGGGAAGCGCATCTGAATCCTTTCCAGTCGTAAGGACGACGAAGGGCCTAAACAATCGCATATTGCACTGGAAAAGCCGAGCTTGGCAAAAATAGAGCGCGGTACATTGAAACGAAGCATGATCTGTCGGTGGCCCGGTAAATCACTGGCGGCCCGGTAAGTCACGCCAAGCGTACAGGGACAAGAGTTTATCGGGTAGTTAACATGCAAGTAGAAAAGTAGCGTTACATTCATCATTACACACGAATTACGCACAACAGTAGCGCGTTTTGCTGGTTCACCGAGCCGAGAGCACTGGAAAATAAGCGGGGCGGTTGTGCGGCCGCCTAAATTGCGCGTAGTACGTTACGACGGCAGGCTCGGTTTGCGTAAGTGACGAGTTCGCTCCCACCGAACTTCTTGAAAGTGCTTAAGGTGCTGCGCTGCGTTTTGTAAGAGTGCTGTGTGTCATCGCCTACGTGGGGCGACGAGACAGGCAGCAGCGTCGGTCACACGAGGACAGTGGGAGAGCACACGAGCACACCCATCGTAGCCAAGCTAACCTATGCAAACGATTCTACGCGGAAAGCTTCTTTCTGACCTCACTTCCATATAAACCTTCGTGCTGTGTTTTCGTCCCAGTGTAACGGTGTTGACCTGGGTGTCATAAAGTGCATGTTCTGAGCCGTGAGGTAAGGAGGTAATGTTCACTATTGCGAAGAAGGTGTAGTAACTGCCATGTTGGTAATCATTCTATAATGACTTCGTTGGTCAAAAAAATTCCCCCGCATTTCCCCGAAGGGGAGTATGAGGAAGTGCGAAGCATGGGGTGATGCTATGAGGGGGAGTTTGTTGAAGTTTGGTGGCATTTTGCACGCCGCAGCTCGCTTCGCCCGCTTGCGTTCGGCATCGCGAGCCTTCATTTCGGGATCGGCAGCCATCGAGACTGCAGAACTAGACGACCGCTCTCGACGAAGACGCGCGCGCGACTAACTGCAGAGCCGAGCCGAGCGAGGAGACTGTAGCGAGAGAGCACGCGCGCGTCGACCCACGGAGGTCTGGCCGTTTATTGCTGCATATATTGGCCGCGAGGCCCACCACTGGAGAGGCCGGCGCTGCGATCGTTTTGACGTCACTTGTAGGATCACCGTTCCTATCTTGCTGCGTAGTTGGCTTGCAGCGCGTGACACTTCGCTTAGGAGGCGTGTTCTAAAAGTATTTTTGTGTTAATTTCCTTCGTTTGAAGTTAATTCTCAGTGCATCAAGCGCAATTCGACCTAATGGTGACTGTATAACCGTATCAACTGTGGTAGATTATCCGCAAACATGCAAACACCATGAGAGTGGTGGTGTATTACGCATGCGACCGAAGCGTAAGCAGCGGCTTGTTTCCCCGATCAACAATGTGGACTACGATGATCGCCGAGTGAAGTTTCTAGATTTCCCTTGTTTGCAAGAAATGTATAAAGCAGGAAATCGTGAAGCGTTAACTGCTCGCAGAAGCACACGCACCCGCCGTGCCTACCCGCACAGCCGACGGTGCGGCTCGAACCGACGCAGGTCGCGGCAGCAACAACTTGTCGCCACTTTTTAAAATCACACAAGTCGTGGAAAAGAAGTTCCAGATTGGTGAAAGTGGATGTTAGTGCGATGAAAAATTCTGATAGGTAGTGTCATCAGCTGTGGTTTTCAAAGCGATGCTCAAATATCTGCCGCGATTTACGCCGAACGGCCGCGGAGGTCGGTCCCGGCAGCGCCGGCACGTTCACGCACAGTGCTGTGAACGGCCGAAGGATGGCTATGCTTGCGCGCAAGAATCGGCCGAGGCCGTGCAGGTATCTTGATCGTCGATCGCTTGAACGAAAATCACCGCGCTTACAGAGTTTCCAGCGCGGTGAAACGTTCTGTTAGGAACTGTCACTCGCAACTCTTGCTGCGACGCCAAGCCTAAAGTTCCCAACATCCGATTACGTGCATCCGACGCCGGCTGCGAGCTGTTGGCGAAGTCCCTCCCGTCGCGCACGCGCGTGTTGCGTTTGGGTTCCTCTAACTTCTTGGGGGCCCCAACGCTCGGTTCTCCTATTCTAAATATCCCCATTACCCGCAATCATTAACGACGTGTTTCGCCTCGTACGCAGGCTCGCCTTCTGTGAGCAGTCGTGAGTTTCGAAATTGATGCTTGAGAAATGCCGGCTTACTGTAAACATACAAAACACGCTGCAATTATACATTACCACGCCGAGCCGCTAATGAAAACTAAATATAGCCTTGTCCGAACCCGCTGGAAGGAGTTAAAAACTCGCGTGCATACCGTTCATACATTGCGGACAAGTCGCGAAAAGTAAACATCAGCGTCCGTGCAGAGTACAGGCTACGGCAGTGATCGTTAATCAAATCCGGGCATGACTATAAAAACATCGTAGGGGAAATAGGCACTGATTAAGCCAAACTGCAAACCATAACAATACTTTTAAGCATGTCCGGCGTCATTCATTTATCAGGCAATACGAGCCGTTCGCGCGGTGAGATCATAAGTGAGCGACGCGTTTCCGTCGCTGTTACAAGGTGTTTGCTTGCACACACATGTCCCGTCACAAGTATTTCATAATGAATTTACAGCGTACTTCTCTCGGCATCAGTTGCATAGTCCTTGGCGTTAGCTGGCTGCGTATGTAAGAGCTGTGGGTCGCGATGGTAGCAACTACCTAAACGCGGCGGTGTCGCCGGGAATAAGCGAGTCGCTGATTGCTTGCCCGAATTATTTGGTTTACAGACAACTTTTTTTGGTAATTTGCATCAAATCCACAAGGAGCGGGCGAGACGGTGGCCACAACAAAAAAGCACGCTTCCGCATACGCACGGGAAATGTGTTGTAGCAGACGACAACACGATTCGGCGTCCTACAAGTGACGTCACTCGTAGGTGCCGCCACGGTATGTCCTCGAGGCCAATAGGGGAGTGTGCCGCGCCGAGCCAGGTGGCTGAGAGAGAGGAGGCGCGGGCGAGTGCGACGAGCGAAGGGGAGAGGGCAGCGAACGCGCGCAACGGCGCAGCGGCAGCCGCGCGAGGGGAGAGGAGGCGCGAGCGCGTGACGTCACGGCGCGCGGAAGGGGAGGGAGGCGCGAGCGCGTGACGTCACGGCGAGAGCGCGCGCCATCACATGGTGTAGTGACGTCACTGTGCCGTTGCTATGGACGCCTTCCCTCCGCTATCGCGCCGTTGCTAAGGAGAGGAGGGCGCGATAACACCTGCGGGCGACGGACGGCGGTGGAAGGAGTAGGTCCGACTAAGAAGTGCTTCGCACTTAAAACCTCAAGCCGGCTAGGTACAGGGCTCCTGATGTTCACGGGACAAAGGATTTTTGAAGTACTGATCGACCGAGGTGACAAACTCGTCTCTTATGACGTCGTGTAGCTTTTCACCAACGTTCCTGTCGCCCTGGCCATCGCACCCACCACAACTGCTTTCGAGAACGAAGACAGCTGGAGCTCCACAACCTGCCACATCTTCGGCGAAATTGCGCAACATCTGTAGTTCTGCCGGCAGAGCACATATATCTCCTATATCAGGAATATTAAAAGCAAGCGAGTAAAAATGCGGTGGGGGTGGCTGTTTCCGTGTCCACAGCGAACCTGGTAACGGAAAAATTGAAACGGCCGCTCTGGAAAATTTCCCCCAAAAGCCCAAGGTGTTTCTCCGGTACGTGTAGTGCACTTTTTGATCAATAAAGAAACAACCGCTGACAACTTCTTGTCACAGCTTAATTTATTGAACGAGCCATGCAATTTTTATGAAAAAAAAGGAACGGACAGTACTTTACCATTCCTCGAAGTTTTGATAAAAAGACAACCAGATGGACTAAATTTCACAGTGTGCAGGAAACCCACCCATTCCGGCCGCTTTCTACAATTCCATTCCTATCACCCAGATTTCAACAAGTCTTCTGCAGTCACAGCTTTCTTACCTAGACCTAGAACAGGATGTTCAACAGAAGATGACTGGAACAAAGAAATAGCCGCAATCACGGACCTGAAGATAAATAGATACATAAGCAACTTCATACGCAGCGCCAAACGCCGTCTTCCCCCACAGGCTGCAACCATGAAAATTCCGCTCTATTGACGCCGCCGGTCGACCAACCCTCTTATGCCTCCGCAGTCTGCCTCCTCACCCTCTCCGCCCGACGACCCAGCCGTATTTCCCTCCCCTACGTTAAAAGAACGAGTGAAACATTGTCCCACATTCTTCGGAAGGAGGGAATTGTCTCCCACAAGTCAGTGTCAACGCTTGGACGGCTGATGCCCAAACCAAAAGAGCGTAGTCCAAAAAAAAAAAAAAAGAGAAAGCTCAAGGGTTCCTCTGCAAAACTGCGTTCGCAGAATGCCCCATAGTTACGATGGCGAGAGGAGGGACTTCCAAGAACGCCTCCGACAACACAAAAATGACGTTCGCAAGTCGGACATTGAGCGCAGTGTATTGTCCGAACACTGAAAAAAAGTAAAGCCGTTCAACTAAATTGAAAGCTGTCGGAAGTTCAGAGCAGTGATTCCCTATAATAGACTATAGCACCGTCATCCGTTCACTGCTATCACCAAATGCAATTCGAATTTCCCGCCTTTGCAGTGCTCGCGCGCCCATTGTCTGAAACTGCACCAGCGGGAGTTCTGTCCTTTTTGTGCTCGCTTCTCCTCCTGCGCGTGCCGGCGCTGCACTGCCACTTTTTCTCGCTTACTATCGTAAAAACCAGCCCAGAGAGCGTTGCTAACTAAATGAACGCGGCCGCTGCCAGTTACGTTTATTTTGCTTCAAATGTACCTTCAGTTTTCTTTGCGCTAAACAAGGGGAAGATGTATGACAAGCGGCAGCGGTTCACGAGTTTGCAACGCTTGTGACTGCATAAACCGCTTGGTTTTCGAAGCCTGGGGATTACGCCGAGACGACAGCCGCTACTACGGAACGCCGTGCGGCTCTACTTGGGTACAGCAAGCCAGCTACGACGACAAGGCGTGGCCCTAAAGTGCTCTGCACTTGAAAGCTGACCACAAGATTGACTTGGACGGCGCGCAGGTGGTTGGCACTCAAACCAATTACTTTGAAAGTAGACTCCTCGAGTACTGGCACATACAAGGAAACCGGGAACGCCTGAATTGATCCCTAAGAGCCCTTCCTACCATCTACGCCCACGGCCTCCAACGCGAAGGGCAAGATGCGAGGAAAAAGGAAAAATATAAGTCCCCTTATATAACTGCTGCTTCTTGTCTTACACCGTCACTCGTGAGGAAGGAGCCGAGTAGGCTCAGAAATGTTGGGACCAGTTTCACTAAACGCCCTTGATTGGTGTATTGGCCTCTTCATCAAGTTTAACCCAACGACACGGAGTTCCGTCGGAAATGTTAACATTCGAGATATTAGATTTTTAAAACTATTACCTACCGAGCGTGATTCCAAGATAGTATACGCCGGGGTCTTGACATTTTTTGATGACGTTCTAGACTGAGAGCCTTTCACGTCCCAATACCAATGATTTATTAAAGACAATAATCTTTCTTGGGATACTTCAACCCAGAAAGTTTGGTCTGTCTGTATGTCTGTGTGTCTGTGCGTCTGTCTCTCTGTAACTCGATTCAGCCACCCGGCCAAAGTAAAATGGATATTGCGCAATAGTCTTACATACTCACAGCCAAATGTAAACGTGTAAGCCCGGTTTATATGTTGATACTTGTCAACTTTGTTGAACAAGACAAACACGTTACTCAAATATAAGACCGGAAATTAGTAAACAAGGAATATTTACAGTGTTCCTTTATTAAAAAATTCCCCCGCATTTCCCCGACGGGGAGAATGTGAAAGTGCGAATGCACGGTTGTCGGCCCGCTTGCGGCGCTTGCGCTCGGCCCCCGCAGCCCACCGCCTCGCCGCCTTCTCTTCCATCTCTTCCATCGGGTTTGTAGTATCACGTGTACACCACGCAGTTATCAAGCCGCTATAACGCCGCTGAGTCGCCAACGCACGCCGCTGACGACGTAGTTTGAATGCGTTAAAGATATAAGGCGCGTCACTAACACTGATATCAGCGTCGCGTCCGTGGCTTGGTCGGTAGAGCGTCGCGCTGCGGCCGCAAAGTGCTCGGATCGAAACCTGGCGCCGGATGCTGTTTCTTTTTTTTAAATATAGAGGAGCACTGCGGACGCCGACGCCGCCGCCGCCGCCGCCGCCGGCGGTGGATGGTTTGGGGTCGCTTATAAAGTGCATTCGCACTTAAAAATTTATGGATGCGTGGTTTTTCGATAACAAATGATATTCTACATCTACTGCAAAAAACCGCCGCCTCCTGGCAGCATAGGAAAAATCACGCGGCAACAGGAACCAAAGGTTCCACTAGCTAGGTTCAACGTTCTGCTTGGAACGCACGTGGAGCACGGCTACGTGGTTCTATAAACCTTGTAGTCGGCCGCCTCCCTTCAGGTGCGTCTCCGCCGTACTGCAGCGCTGGCAGTGGAACGCGGTAAAATCAAATCGCCTTGCGCAAACCTTTAGCGTGTTTACCT
The DNA here is from genome assembly GCA_013339765.2 of Haemaphysalis longicornis. NCBI lineage: Eukaryota > Metazoa > Arthropoda > Arachnida > Ixodida > Ixodidae > Haemaphysalis > Haemaphysalis longicornis. The sequence goes on along the minus strand of CM023448.1, from coordinate 31,684,876 downwards.
TGGATTGAGCGCGACGGTACAGGAACAGCATGAGAGGTGAGCGGGAAAGCAAAGGGGCGAATTTCCTTGGCGAATGTCTACAAAGACTATCGTCTTTTGACGACATTTGCAACGAAAGGAGCAGATACATGGTCAATTTTTTTAGCTCTCACGTCCTTTCCAATTGTATTTTACTGAGGGGCAGACCACTCACTCTGGCATGGCACTCTTTTGCCTCGATGCCCTTGGGCCATAAACAGATGCATAGACAACTTAATGCAGCCCTGCGGCGATGTGTAGACTTGTGCTCGTCGACACCCCCGCCAGGATTACACAAGTACAATGCACCTTATTCCTAATTTTATTTTTATGGTAAAGAAAACAGTGCACTCAGCCTTGCCGAATGAGAGCATGCGATCGGCGTCTTAGGCCTTGGCACCTTCGAGCTTTTGCTCACGGAGATCGTCTTTGCCCAAGGCGTTGAACCCATTGAGGGTAAAGTTAAACAGCTTTGCTGTAAAACGTATACTGCAATATTATGGCTGGGTGAGGACAGCAGCGGCATGGTGTTCCGACTATTTAACAATGTCGGCTTCTTTTTGCGGATTTCCGCCAGTTAGGCAAACCTGTAACTCCGAGTGCATGCTTCTTCCACATCCACGCTTTTAACGTGTGCTTATGCCCATTGACGCACCTTACGAAAGTACTGGCATGCCTGTTTATGCACAATTCTGTACGTGCTCGTTTGTACGTCATACTCCTCTACTAGCTCATCTACGATTAGCTGGTCAAAGTACACAATGAGTGCGATATCAACAGAAGAAAACCTAGTCCACTGTTTTACCAAGCTCAAGTACGGAGAGCTTTACCTGAAGAAAGATAATAAGAACGAGTTCGAGTTACGGACAAGAGTGGCATAGATGCGCATCAAAAGATTAACGCTTTTTCCTGTTTCAGTAAATGAATACGGTGATAGTTATGTTTGCAAAATTTATTCCGAGCGAAATGAGGTCTGTGCCATTGTTGTCACATCAGTGTTATGAGGTCCACTGAAGGCACGCGGCGAGCCTCTTCAATGGGCAGCAATATTCTAGAATAATGTTCCCCCTACTCGCTGTTTGCTTTCCCATTGCCGACTCTTAACCCAGGTCTCGGAAACTGTAACGGGGCTTTTGTCTCGAATTAACTAGTGTATTGTCCCATTCTATTCCATGAACGTCACGTATTCTAGCTTAGGTGCCGTGACTATACATAGCATCGGAAATAGCTTGCGCGACGCAATGTGAATTAAGACAAACACTTACAAAATCAGGATAATTCTTATCTTCTGCAACAAGGATATCCGGAGGAGCAGCTCTGCATTCGCCGGTCTTGTCCCAGATAATTGTAGAGCTGATGGCAATGACTGTGTCGGCCTTGAAACTGTGCGTACGAAAAGAGGCAGAGTTTGGTTTGGAGTTATTAGCTACAACATTCATCTTGTCACACTAAACCTCTCTAACCACAGCCCCCGGTACAGGAAGGTGTGGTGTGAGGGTTTTAAGAGAGAGCTTCGCTTTCGTGCACAGGGCGGTGGGAGTGCAAGTGTAAAAATACTTTTTTTTGATATAGGAGCATCTATGCAAAGCGTTTTATCTTCTAAATGATAAAATACTACACAGTTCCTACTACAAAATTCAATTTCGAACGTTTTATGCCTAACCAACGGAGGCAAACGCATCTCGATTGTTGAAGGGTTTGCGTTCATAAGCTTGTAATATACTGCCCGCACTGTCGTGCGCGGGTTTTTAATCTGGCACAAAATAGCGATAGTTAATTTGATGTCTAAAACTAAGCGCATAGAGTTTCCGTATACAAGACCCTTCCGCGCTGAATGTCTGCAAAGAAATGGCCATTATGAAGATTTTGCCTTACGTCCAGAAGACCTGCCTCTGGAGAAACACTCGTAAAACTAAAACACTTTGGGACAGTGAAAAACGAGCATGAAACAATTTCACATTGAATGTTTTAGCACGCACGGTGTTCGAGGAGCGTCCAAAAATACTGACACTGCAGGAAATGGTATATATAAGGAAGAAAATTATTTGTACATTGTGAAGTCAGTGGGACTGGTTCAGCCGTTTTAAAAAGAACGTGTAATGGAACTGGGGAGACGAGAACGAACCGAACAATAAAATGCATCCTTGTGTTGGGAGGAGGAGTTTTCCTTAGAACGACCTGAATCATCACTGAATTTACGACCATGCAAAGCAATCTAAAGTCCGGTTTTCCGAAGTTTGGATGTATGCCTGTCATGACATCGCAACCCCCGGGTTTGTACTATGGCAATAAAAACGTGTAGTTATCCGACACCAGTTGTTAGTTTTTCAGGTACATTGAGCGTACTGGCATCACGTCCTCTACAAAACTTAATTTCGAACATTTCTTGCAAAATAAACTGTGTTCAAAGGATTTCATGGTGATATCCACTTATGATAAAAGCGCTGCACGGCTCAAGTGTATCTGAGTAATTTTCTTCGCTTTGGTTTCTTCCTCTTTTGACGCGAATTACATACTCTGACGGGAGTTACTTCGAAACGCATGTTTCGCAGATTCATCGAAGTTCAAAACGAAAAATCCTTTCGATCCTTTCTCCAGAACCTCATGGGTATTATCCAGAGAAGCTAAGGCTTCCTTAGACAGATAAGTGTTTCAAAGACACAAGTATGAAGTCTTCCTTCATCACACTTAAGAAGCACAAAAAAGTAGTTCAGGTACCAAAACTCCTTCGCCATCCTGGCAGATTCTTGATGCGCCCACCATAGTGTGTCAAATTTTGCAAGCACCATGTTCCTAAGTGTAGGGGCAGTGGAGGAACCAAAGCAATTGCCTTTTTGTTGGTAGCAAATGTGGACTTCAGATACAAGGCTACTATTTTCAAAACTATTAGTTTTTCAGGAACTGATACAATTACTGAACAGACAGCAGAAATCCTGTTGCAAACGATCGTCCTGAACCTCCCCTTAGTTCAGCCGGTAAAACGATCGCCCACCACTACTACGACCCGTTGCTGCGGACATATAAGGATACCTATAGACGTACGCCAAGTACTGTACCTGGAACGAAATCTACGGTGCCGCCAAGAAGATCGCTCCCTGATCTGTAACACACGCCAGGCAAGTGTCACGCGTGGTACCTGTGGGTTAAAATGAACGTTGCGTGTCTGAAGGTGTTGATGAACATAGGGGCTATATGACTTCTAGCCATTTGTTTGAACTTGAACCTTGTAACTTCCTATTTACAAGAGCAAGAATTGTCTGTCTCAGCTGCAGACCAAGAAGGTTGTTTCTGTGTAATGCCTAGGGAATGTTTAGTAGCAAGGCGAGAGAAGCGATTTTGTCCGTCTTTAACGTACGGAATTTGCAAGGTTAAGTGGCCAGCAACAAAATTGCGCAAAAACTTGAACTGAATCGGCTGTCCCTGATGGTTGACAAAAGCAACAGTTGCAGGATGTCGAAGTTCTTTACGGTAAAAACGAGATAGGCCCTTTCGTGGGATTGTGATTGTCAAGGCACATGGCGAAAAGCAGTAGGCGGTTTTGTAGAGTATTTAAATGAACGTCGTTTTCCGGATCCTTCTCACAAAAAGTCTGATCACTTTATTTCATTTGTTAAATCTAAGTACCACCGATGTTTCAAAGCTTCTTTAGTGGATTTAAATGACTTGTACTATTCGCTGTTACTTGGCTATAAAAACAAGGCAGTTGCAGGGGTTCCTGTATCGCCCCTATACTTACTAGCATGGCGCTTGTTAAGTGTGATACGCTGGTGTCGGCACGTCTGGAATCTGCAGGGGCGCCGAAGCTACTTCGGTACGTGGACGATCTGTTTTTGTTCTTCTGGAGTCTACTGAAGAAAACTTTGATAGGCGTGTCTCTGAGACAGTCAACGCGCTCAAGAAAGGCTTAGCCCCTTTGGATATCCCCCCTGAGTTGGCGAAGAATGAATCGACAAGTTTTTTTTGACCGTAGCTGCACGTGCGAAACGTGTGTTGGCAGCGCACACCTCACGCGAACCAGCCGCTTCTTCCCTATCATTCATGACATTCGAAGCAGGTAAAAAAGGGAATTGCTAAGCTCCGCGTCTCGGACGTCCTAAGCAACGGCGTGGCACCATGCAGTGCCAACTGCCCTCATCGGACAAGTGAGTCGGATCCAAGCGGCTGGCTACTCCCTCTACCGGTCGTATCGGTGACGGAAAGCATTCTCAGGAACCTGAAATGTTTCCATCGTAAGGATGCGCATGAGAAGCCTCATCATGAGATCATCATGAGAGTGAGAGGAAAAAGGTTGCCGCGGGCCCGAACAATCACGGCTTGCCACACGGCCTAAAAAACATTGTCAACCATGTACACGCGAAGGTAGCGGTTAGCACTCCTCACAACCTCGCGAAATTTCCCAAGGACACTAAAAAGAAAGGTGTGAAGAACCTTGGCTGTCACGTAAAGCATCGTGTGCACCACGTCCCATGTATGGAGCACGTTGTTTATCGCGGTCCCCTAAAGAAATAAAGAAATAAAGAAATGTGGGTCAGTTTACGTCAGTCAAACTGGTAGGTACATTAAGGACCTATGAGGGGCACGGAAATAACGTTCCAAAAGGGAATGATGGCTTCGTAGCTTTGCATTTCGAACCCTACAGTTGCGCAGCTCAGTTTGGCATGTGCGGGGTGATAGGATGGAGTGCACGCTAAACTTCGCAAGAAATAACTGAAGCGCACGAAATTGAAAGGCTGGGTGATAAATGCGTAAGCATGGCGTGAATCACGTTCTCCACACCAGAGATAGATTTTGTTTCCTACCCGTGCTGTAAAATGTGCACGCATCAAGGTGTCAGCAATGCCTAAGCATGCTAGGTCTAAGTGGGGCGGCTACGACGTATAAGAGGCTTCCAGAGCTGTGCTAATATTACTCACGCTGGCTTTTGATATCTTAAATCGTTATTCTGCACAGAAAGAAGCAGTTGGAGGTCAATGAGAAAGGCCTTCGTTCTGCAGTATACTGAGTAGGCTGTTGATGATGATGGTGATGCCAAAAAGGGCATTATGTAACAACATAGCAGGTTGATGCATCGTGCTCTTTTACGTGACATATTAGTGGCCGTTTGGGCGCATGCCTGTTGGCTCCGGAAGCCTTTGGAGCCGCGGCCGTATTCTTATCATCGGTGTGAATTCGCAATGTATGGGACAAGTTTGCAGCTATGCTGCCTGCCTCCACAGATTCCGAAAGTATGTTTGAAGCAAGTGAGGACGGTGTGCTTTGACTGGATGTCATTGTTTTCCAGGTCGATTTTGATGCCATAGGCATTCTTTAAGTGCTGTTCTCTCAGATCTTCTGGAAGCTCCTCTGCAAGAGACTTCAGGTCGTCATTTGAGATGACATTGCGGACTGTGTTCAGTAACCGGTGTTCAGTAAAGGTTATACAGATCTCTCCAAAAAATGTTTGTTTTGAGAGATTTTCCTACTGATGCTTTTGGGGAACTTCAAGAAAAAGATCTCGATTTGCTAGCTTCTTGATCTTGTAGGCTTCACTTATGGCGTCTTCCTTCGTAACTAAGAATGGCGACACAAAGCGCGCAGATTTCTCGGTGTAATGCTGTGCGCCACACCGAAGCGCGGGAAATTGTTGACGTCGTTCATGAAAAAATATCACTTACTTCGGTACCTCCTCCTTTTCGAGAGAACATATTTACAAAAACAGAAGTCACGAAATAAAGTATCTATTCGGTCGTGGTGCCGAGCACCCACCCACCATAAAGCTCAACAAGGGGACGGGACCACAATTTGCATGCATGTCGTGACCACGCCGGCTGTACAACATAACCCCCCCCCCCCCCCCCAAATATGGCTTAACCCCAGGGAGTTCGCCACACATTGTTAAGTCTAACCACTAAGAAGGGGGAGATACGAAGAGGAGAAAAGAGGACAAGAAGGTTGTTAGAAAGAAGATATGAAAGTTTAAAACATAGGGGAGGACGGTTAGGGTTAGGCAGGAGGTGGCATCTAAGAAAACCAGAGACAAAAGCGGTGTGCTGCTTTCGCCTAGGGGCATTTAAAGTCCAAAACTCGGCGTAGGGTTAACAACCAGGGTAATGATTTCCCCTGACACGGTGCCGCCACGCACGGCTAGACGTTGGTTTTGGGGGCTCGTTGTGTCGCAGAGTACACGAAACATTTGCTTTAACAGATGTGCCCTGGGGGGACTCCATAAAAAAGAATGTTGTATTCTACCTTCCTGGTCCCTTTAAATCAGCTTGGCTTCTGTCGCTGCCTTCCGAGTTCTAAACCAACTATGAATTTCTAAAAGCCGTCCGTATTGACACAGTTTTTGCCCCTTAAGAGTTTTCTAAAAATTGCAGAAAAGTGCATATCCTCAGTGTAGGTAGACTGGTGTAAACGTTGACACTGCAGAGGTTGAGCCGCATGTTTAGAAGATTTACGAATTCTACGCACCTTCCCAGGAAAGGCGCACACAATTGGCCACAGCAAGGCGCTCCCAAGCAGCGGTTAATAAGATAAACAAGCAATACAGCCTAAAGATAGTATAAGCCTATGCACCAACAGCTAGCTACAATGATGAGGCTGTAGACAGTTTCTACGAGTGTGTCGAATCAGCAATGAAGAAAAAAACGCAGGTCACGATTCTGATGTGGGACGTTTATGCAAAATTAGGCGAGAAACAAGTTGGAGAAAGGTCAGTAAGACACTGAAATATGCAAACGCAACAATCGAGGAGATACGCTGATACGATATGCGGAGAGAAAAACTCGAAGGTTAATAATACACTCGTCTTGAAACGAAACAATAAGAAAGAGACATGAATATGTCCAAACGGTAAAACTGAAGGAAAAGTGATTTAATTGTGGGTAACAACCTAGGTATTGTGTAGGAAATGGAGGCGCTCGTCGAGATTCGGTGGAGCGATCATAGGATGCTAATGTACAAAGTAAGGCTGAATCTCAAAAGAAAAAGATGAAGATTTTGTAAACCCCGACCCAAGCATGGGGTCAGTCAGAGCCAGGACGCAAGAAATAAAACTAACCGCCGTAAACAAATTTGCGCTTTTCACGACAAGAGCGAGGATAGTGTACACATGATAAATGACAACCTAACAATGGTAATCACAGATTCGCAGCCGGTGTGAAAGAAGTAGCCTGTAGAAAACAAACTGAAAATCTAACTTGAGAAACGAAGAAAGTGAATGCGAAACGTGATAATATAAAATATCGAGTAGTGAAGGTGTCTGATAAACGTGTGTGATACAGCACTTTAAAATGTCGAGTAGTGAGGGTGTGTGATAAACGTGTGTGATACAGCACTTTCCCTGCGAGTGTAGGATTTTTAAGTATCTTTTCAGCCTGTACATCTACGAAAAAAAGCCTAGCTTCCTGAAATAGGTGGGTTTGTTTCCGTGTCTGATACTCTAACTGCTTCATTGTAACTTCTAATTACAATATTAGCGATGGTTAATTCCTCCGAATTTTAATACATCAATCCTTTTTTTCTGGAAACTTTTCTGTCGAGCAATAATGGCACACGCGAACTGCAACTCTGAAAGAATTGCTTCCGCAGTTGTAACACATTCGGCTGCGCAAGCATACCATAAACTGGGACAGAAATACATCATCATAATCATCATCATCACCATCACCACCACCACTACCACCATAATCATCATCATCATCAGCCTATCTACGCCCACTGCAGGGCAAAGGCCTCTCCCATAAAGCTACAATTATCCCGGTCCTGCGCTAGCTGTGACCAATTGATTCACGCCAAGTTCATCTCATCTGCCCATCTAACCTCCTGGCGCCCCCTGCCACGCTTGCCTTCTCTAGGGATCCCCTCTGCTACCATCAATGACTAAAGGTTACCTTGCCTTCGCATTACATTCCCTTCCCACGTCCATTTCCTCTTCTTAATTGGCACTAATATGTCCTTACCACGCGTTTGTTTCGTGACCCCTCCGCCCTCTTCGTGTCCCTTAATGTTACACCTATCATGCGTTCCAATGCTGTCTGAATCGTCCTCACTTCAAGTTGAAGCCTCTCAGTGAGCCTCCAAGTTTTTGCTTTCTAGGTGACTATCGTAAAGATGCAGCTATCATGCACTTTCTTCTGCGGGCACAGAGGTAGGCTGCCATTCATTACCTTGGAATGTCTGGCGAATGCACTCCAGTCCACTGTTATCCTTCTAATTATCTGTGCCACATGGTTGGGACCCGGCGTCACAACTTGCCCCAACCATTTGGCCCTGGTGGCGTTAACTTACGACATCACATTGCAGTTCCTCTAGCGCACAGAGAACAAACCAAAACTGCTATTTTTGGGGGGAATTGTCCTCCAATGATGCCGATTCCGATAGATATCACTGTTGTTACGTTTTAGTGGAGCTACTCGCTACAAAAAAAAAGTTCCGGTGAAGTCGGAATTGCGACACAGGATGAAAAAAAAAGCGGTTTCAGTTTTATTCTTAAGCTTGTAAATCTGTACCTACGTGCATTACAAAGCTGAATTTTTGTTTGTGGGTTAATATAGTCATAAAATTTAGGAAAATAGCAAAAGTGATGTCATTGCTGTAAACAAAAGTTTTAATTACCAGATGTCTTAATTAATGGTCTCAATAATAAATTTGTTATTACTTTTACTTCCAGCTATATTTTTGATTTGTGGGCTTATGAGGCCCTAAAAATTAGGAGAACACACAAAAAACACTGTTTTGCTTGAAATAACGAAACAGGACTGAAGTAGATTTATTCACATAGCAATTCCACTGCCTCGCCACCTATCTCAAATCACTGTGCTGTCCCGAGGTTATTGATCATTACTATGTATTCTGCATGTTAATTTTCAGGCCCACGGTTCTACTATGTTTGTCCAGTGCGGTGAGCATGCTTTGCAATTCGTCCTCATATGAATACAGTATTAAAAGCCGCCACTTATTCCAGAGTACAAGAATGCGGTACATGTGTTCAAGAATTCAACATTAATGCTTTCGAATTTGCTACCTTAGACAGGGATTTTAAGTATTTTACATTTTCAGTATCACTGAGCGCGTATGCAAGGTGTGGACATGTAGCACATTTGCTGGAAGACTTCTGGGGTTGTAGAAAAATGGTTCCTCGAGCCACGATGAAGACATTGTATTAAAAACCCGACAGCTATAGTACTAGGTGTTAGACGTGACATCAGGTTGTGGCTGCCAAAATGTATGATTTCCGCATCTGCAAATCCGCAGGACGGTGATTGCCACCACCTAAGTGTTGATTTTTGGAGTAACCTAAACCTACAAGTGCTCGAAGAAGCATCGTGTTTTATAGGTGAAGTTCATAAAAAGGCCAAGCCCAATAGAAGGTTCATAACGTCCCTTCACATTGGCCACACAATAAACATGCGTTGAAAATATACTTGTAAAGTGCATACACTGGTCACTAGCCTTAGTAATTGCCTGGATCAAACCAGTTGGCGGTAAAGAACAAGTAAGGGTAAATTGTTTACGTATTAGGTACCTAAAAATAAAGAATGGGAACATGCTGTCGATATCGCACGGCTAATTTGAACGCAATGCTCATCCTGTCATTCTGAACAAAGCAAAATGATTTCTACTTACTTTGTAGCTTCTTTCACCCAGTTTTTGTACATTTCCCATGCGTTCGGTTCAGCGTACCCAAACAAGCCGATGGCAATAATTGTTTTCCTTTTCGGATCGTTTTCTTGCACCTCTTTGAGAGCCTTGCCAGAAAGAAAAGCGTTCTTTGAAACGCAAACGTCTCTTTTGATAAGACAAATGACGCAGTGAACAAACATAAAATGTTCCGAACGTGCACACACTGACATATTGAATGACTGACGTTAAGATATTAAAAAATGGCAGAAAACACACTACATGCATAAACACAAGAGTTGATAGGGTGAGTCGAAGAAAATGTCTAGTACCAAAAAACAAGTCAGTGAAGACGCGTCAGGTGTGGGAAGGAAGGAGCCGGAATGTATGATCCGTAGGCAAGTTTGTTGTTCGCTGGAACGGTTAGGATAAGGCTAAAGTAGGGTCTGTCTCTGAAGGCGATAACACTTGGTTATGTCCCTAAACGAGACAAGCGGGTGACTGTCCTCGTGAAGCTCCATAGCACGGGGGGTAAAAGCGCAGGCTTGTTGGCGGGTGTATTCGTTTCTCTCCATGGAAGCCAGAGAGAGTGTCCAGGTGAGGTGAATGGAACTGTTTGGGGAGTGGGTTTTTGGCACACGAAATGCAGGTCAGGACACCGAGCCCGACAAGTAATTCTGGTAGACTTTTTGGGAATCGGTGACTATCGTCCGAACCCTTTGTTGAGTGAGAGCGAAGGCGATGGCTGCCTCTTTTACTGCCATCATGTCTTGCCTCTTAAGTGAGGCACACTCAAGGAGGTTGGTTCTGGAGGTAGCCACGATGATGGCGTACTGCTGTTCTCGATGTTGGGAGACGTCTATGTAGATAACTGCGTGGTCCCCGCCGAGGGTGGTGTTGTGCGCTTGAGCCAGTGCTTGTCGGCGACCCTCGTCGCTTGGGGCGTTCATATTTCTAAGCAGAGGGAGCATCTTTAGTTTTTGTAGCCAAGATTCCGGTAGTACATCAAGCGGTGTGACATTCTGGGCTGCCCATCCAATCTGGTGAAGCTCGCGGGGACCCGCCGCAGTTCTGCTCATTCGGAGCGTCTCGTTAGAAAGATGGCCCTCTACCAGTTCTTCCAGGGTGTTGTGGAGCCCCGTGCTAAGCAGCCTTTCTGTGGACGCACTCATGGGAAGACCAATGGCCTGCTCAACCGCCGGTTCTAATCATTATATAAAGCATCTTTATGTCCTTCCCGAGAAGCAGGCAGGTGTTGACGTAAGTGATTTTCGAGGGTACAAAAGCTTGAACTAATCGAAGGGTATCGGATTCTTTGAGGCCTCGCTTCTTGGTGGCAACTCGCCTGATCATGTGTATCAGTTTATTGATGCTGTGTTTGAGGCGCTGCAAGGATACGTCACTTTTGGTGTTGGCTTGTAGATGTAGGCCCATGGTCTTGATGCTGGGGCTTGGAGTGACGGCCTGGCCTTCAAGCCGTATTTATATGTTTTCTATGATGCGTCGTCTGGCGTGAAGGCGGGCGACAAGGAGCTGTGATATTTTACGTGAACACTGGAGGCCAGAGGCTTTAACTCCTTGGTGTACTAGAAGTGGGATTCCATGAGTTGGTGTGTGCTTTCTTTAATTTTTCTAACTTCTAGCACAAGCGCAAGGCGTGAACAGGGCCTCTATACGGGCCGTGGGCAGAGCGCATAGCGGTGCAAGAGGTCGCGTGATGCTATCACGTGGCATTCAGCAAGAATGCAGGAGGTAAACCCGTAGATGTGCTTGGTGAGTGCACCACCTGTCTTTTGCGTCTCCGCGTGGGCTCGTAGCAAAATCAATAAGACAGCGGGCTCTCAATTTGTTGCCCTAATAGTTCCAGGTTCGATTCCTGGCGGTGGCAGTAATGTCTTTTATTTGTTCGCGGGAGTTTTCTGTTGACACCAACGGTCGCGAAAGAAACCTTGGGGGGGGGGGGGGTAGAGGTAAAAAGCTTTGCTTTAAAACAATCAGTTCGTGATAAAGATGATGTTCTCCCACGCAGTGCGTGCAATTCTAAGCGCTCGTGAGACCAATACCTCGCAACTCTATGGCCTACGAAGTCCTGCGCACACGTGTTACTTGCCCTTGGAGTTAATATCGTTACCGTGAAAAAAAAACGCTAGTGTGTAGCTTGTTTCTTAATTGGTTCGTAAATTAAACGCAATTCTCAAATAAATAACAATAAGGGCTAAACAGTTAGCTGTAGAAATCTTCGCACGCGCCTCTAAGACGAAGCGCGTATGTCAAAACAGGAGGAGCCAAGGAAAGGGGAGAGACAAGCGCTAACATCTAACTTCTCCGCCCCAAAGATTTCGCGCGTAGATTGGGGCCGGAATGTGTCAGCCCCTTTCTTGGGCTTTGTGATCAACAGTTACGATTCCTCAGTCTACCAAGTGTTCGCGCATGTCAAGTGTGTGATTTTTGCATGGTTTTGAAATTGTGTTTTCGCTGTTTGGAGGGGAGATATGTTGGTATGCTTTTCACTGCGAAGCAGTATATGCCCCGGGGCCTCCCCCCTACGCGTTTTCATTCCGCTGGCATCGATTTACTCGGCGCTGCTCCGAGCTCCTCTTCACCACTGCTGACACCTCTTTCAAAAGCTATGTTCTCCTCGCCTCCACGGATGCCCCATTGGCAAGTTGCACAGTCGTCAGCTAACGGTGGTACTGCGTTTATTGGATGATTACGAAAAATAAAAAGAAGCACGAATCGGCGTCAAAAATGCACTGAAGATTACTATACTCCCTAACATGAAATGTGTACGCTGCGCGAGCTGCACCCTTGTCGGTTGCGGCGCGTTACGCGGACGTAAACGGACGCCGCTCCCGCGAAGCCCAGGAAACTGCTGCCAAAGTAAACCCACCGTCGCCATTTCCGCTCAAATTCCACATCGCCAAGTAGCTGCGAATTCCTGCTGGTAGAAGAGAAATTTCCCCAGTTGGAACGCTGGCTTGAGCCCATATTTATTTTTCAGCTTGGAAGGCCTTCGGAGCGACATTTTCTCCTGTGTTTTCCACGCCTAAGTATGCGCCAACACTGGTTGCCGCTTTTGCGTGCACGGCTTAGGGTAGAAAAAGGGGGCGTTCACGCACAGCTAGGCGTAATGCCCCTAAAGATGAAATTCTGGTTGTACAGCTGGGAGATTTAGATGTCGAATTTATATGGCTGAATGCGGTCAGTCGGGTGTAGTTAATAGAGTGCTTCGCGTGTGGGTTGATGTGTAGCACATACATCTTACACAAACAGTAAGATGCATGCGAGGGGGAAGGAAAACGGACAGCCACGTGTTTGTAGCAGAAAACAGAGCTCAAGGGTTTCCAAGCTTCAAATCGTTATGGGAAAAATACATGCCGTTGGTTTGAAGCAAGAAGAGCAAGAATTGAAGCGTTGGCCCGAACAGAAGCGCGAATGGGTGCAAAAACAACGGAAAGCTGCTGGCGCCCCCGTTACCGCCACAAGTTCAGCTCCTCGAGTAGGGGCGAGTCCGTCCCGGAGGAAGAGCAATTTCGCGGCTTCTAACGCTGGCGTGAGGCAATATCACTTCTTCGGCCGGCTTTAATGGGATATTTTCTACCATGTCCGTCACTTCTAACCATTGCGCACATGACCCGTCACCGGCTTCATTGATTGTAGGGTTTAACGCGCCGACGTAACGCAGACAATGAGGCGCACCGTAGTGCAGGGCTCCGGATTAATTTTGACCACCCGGGGATCTTTAACGTGCGCCGAAATCTAGTACACACGGGCGTTTTTGCTTTTCGCCTCCATGAGAAAAGCGGCCGCCGCGGCCGGGAATAGAACCCGCGACCTCGTGCTCAGCAGCGCAACGCCTTAGCCCTCAGTCACCGCGGCGGGTCCGGTTGCCGGCTTATGCGTGCACAGGTTGGTATTGGAGAATCGTGGGAGGGAGGCGGGGGGCGTTGACGGGCAGCTGTAAATTTAATGCCAATACTGATGGATGGCATGTCCGTCGTACTGGTGTGAGGTTTAAAGGCGTGCGTCAAACGGCGCAACGGGACCTCTCCTGATTCCTTGAAGGTAGAGCGGATTGGGTTTGTGTGTTAGGCTATGTTAAGACTACCGACGCAAAAGCCCTATCGTGATCCATGAACGAAAAAAATGGCATGAGCGCAGTTCGGTTGGCTGAGACGTAAAATGACGTACTTCTTCAAAGATATTACGATAGTTGCGGCAACAGTCCTGAACCCAGCCTTACAAAACCGTAAGATGCTCACGACGCGGGAGGGACACAGGCAGTTCTTCGTATATCAGCTAGAACAAAGCTAGGATTCTTCAGAGGTTCACTCAGATAATTGGCTAGGAAGTATGCTCCATCCCAAATTACGATAAACGTTTTTGTTTTGTGCGCTCCGTGGACTGCGTCCAGCTTTTAGGTCATCCTTCTTCACAGAGTGAAAGGGCAGTATTTTTTTGAAAGAAACTTTTTTGAAAGTTAGCGCTCGTCTACGGCCCGTCTGTTGGCTCGTCCTTTCTCTACTTCTGCGCTTCGTCTACAATAATGCCTCACCAACACGCTCAACTTCCCACTCCGTCAACTGTCGTTCTCTGACACCCGAGAGCAGAAAACGACGCAGAAAACGACGCAGAATACTCGCAGAAAACGACGCGTGCGCAGCGCTGGAGCTTATCCGGCCGCAACATCCAATGTTGTCCGCGCGCTGTCCACTGATGGCGGTATTTTCCTAGTTAAAGTGACTTTATACCAGCTGCGAGGAAAGGACACAAGCGACTTTTTTTCTTTGTGTGTTGTGTTCTTTTAATTATACACTGTGACATGGGCCGTGAGTGAACTCGAGGTACCAGTGCAAACCGGAAGAGAAGACGACGTGCTGCGTGGAAGTCGCACGGCAGCTCGGCGAAAATTGAGGGAAGAAGAGAACGAAGCCAGAAGGGCTACGAGTGGGACGTGCGAAGCGTCTGATGCCACGGAACGAGGGCTGGGAGACGTTCCAGAGGAAGAGCTTCGGCCATCCTTCCTGGTGCGGGCCTACACCCAGGGCGTGCCTACCTTATCCGGTGGTTCTGGTGGCCTGTCCCAGGGCCAAGGGGCGGTCTGTCGAGCGGCTTCTGCCAGGGTGCAGTTGCCGAGTGCGGGTTCTTCGCTGAGGCTATCGGGGTGGGGACGTGGTCCTCTCCTGGGACGTGGTCCTCGCGCGCTGAGCTGGGAGAAGACGTTGGCGCACTGTCCCCTGGCAGGCGCCGCACACGGTAGAGCAGCCGTGTGCCGGCGGCGATCCAGTCGCAGCAGTCATGCCACCCCTGCCCTCACTCACTTCGACGGCCACATCAACTGACGAAGATAAACCTGAGAAGGCGTCGAGACCTGTTCGTGAGACGGCGCCTTTGGTATTCCTGAACCCTACTCGTGAGGAACGTTGGTGTGGGGCAGAATAGAGAGATGATCGAGATTTCCGAACTGTATTTAAGGGTCACTTGTTCTGTGAGACTGACGTGAAATGCCGATGTACTTCGTTTTCTCCCTCCCGTTACTCAGGACTTGTGAGACAGACAAACATATAATTTTCTTTTTCCCTCTTCACAGTGTCTCTGTGGCCTCCTATCTCGTCGGACAGCACACGAGAGCGTGACGAACGTCCATTCACCATCACTATTTCTGTAGACCTCTTCAGCAGGCTGCTAGACCACCATGCCGTCGGAACGGCGAACCAGTCCACGGTGTCGGCATCTGACGCCGATGTGTTCCCAGACAGCGCGTCACCTGTGCGTCGAGGATGCAGCGAACGGCACGATGGCGTAGGCTGGGCCCTGGACTGGAAGGACATTCAGCTGCGTTCGTGCTACTATGTTCTGGGTTGTCGAGGGGCCCCTGGGAGTGACCGCATGGTACCGACTGGTACCGCCGGGCACCCACCGGTTTCGTTAATGGGTACAGGCGTCCGTGGTCTAGTGCGGACCCTTGAAAGGGGAATTCACGTCTTGAAAGCGGTCTTTACCCTTGAGAGGAGCCCTGACCCTTGTCCATCTGGCGGGGCCCCCGGCCTTCACGCCGCGTTGCGCCACTGCCGGGGGTAAAAGAGTCTGGAGGCGTGTCCTGCCACAGGCGGTTCCGAGTTGAGCTTGCACCGTGGCTGTGGAAGGCACCATGTGCATTCGTGTGCCTTGGTTGCCGCGAACACCTACCGGTAAAATAGGTACAAGCGACTCCCCGGCCTGGCGTTCGGCCCTTGTGTGGGACTACAACGCTTGGGAAGTTCACCCGGCTTGCAAGGGAAATCGCCCCTATGCAAAGGGGCAGCTGCAAAAACGAAAAACGTTTTTTTTAAGTTTTAGTTACGCGGTTTTCGATTGTGCCCCGGCGAAGGCACCATAGCGTTGCTACTACTGACTCTAGCGGTGGAGATGCGCAGCCAGCTCCTGTATGGAACCGTGATAAAGCCGAGCGCAGCCATTATGCCACCCTGAAAGCATTGCCCGCGGTCTTTCTGCCTACTAAAGGTCGCCTCAGGAATGGGTACTTACCTGGCAACCTAGGAATTGAACCATGGCAGCCTCCACTGCAGTGAATGCGGAAATTCTCAGGGTCAACTTTCGTTCGTCAATATGTTATGTGAAGTTTTTGGTGGCGTTGTTGGCCAAGTTTTGCGTTGCGTTAACGCGTTAGATGAAGATCTCAGTTCTCCCGCAACGTAGAAGCGTAGCGCGTATAGTAGCGCGTACTTCGTACTCTCGGAGGTACTTTTTACGGATGCTTGAGCTGATAGTCTTTCGAACGCCATAGCGGTGATCTTTAAAGCCGCTTGATTTTGTAGCGTATAGAAGTTTGGACTGGACAATGCTACCAAGAAGTGTCGCGTGGAATTGTTTTCCTTATTACATATTTATCAAAGCTGGAAGGTAGCCGGTCGCGAAAAAGAAAAAAAAAACGCAGTGTCTATAGTTACGTCCGACGGAAATTTAAGTCAGTGTTCAGAGGTGCATCCAACGGAATCCAGAATGAAAAACGAAAGTCATGTCCGATCCAACTTTAAACAGGAGTCTACAGTTAACTCTAGACGAGGTTATGGGCTCCGTCGGAAGTAAATACGTCCGACCGAGCCCATTGCTGCAGAATTGAAAACTGAAGTTACGTCCCACTTAACTTTACGCCAGTGTCTAGAGTTACGTCCTGCGGAACCTTTAAGAGATATTGAAGGTACGTCGGGCGTAAATGCGAATTCAAGCGACGTTCGATGCAAAGCGAAGGAAAAAGCTTGCACCTGACGGTTCCAATTAACCACCTTCAGGATTGACGGGCGTAAGTCTACGAGAGTGTGTTGAGTTACACGTAGCGTAACCTGTAAATAATATTGAAGTTACGTCTGACGTAATGAACATTAAAGGGACGCTCGAAGTATGGTAAAAAAGGAAGCTTGCAGGTGACGCTAATCAAATGCATCCTGGTTTTACGTAATCTAAGCTGCATTATAGCATTGGCCCATTGTACGCTACGCGACTTTAAATTTGGAAAGAAGACTAAGGTTCCTGCTTTACGTCCGAACAGGTGAGGAATTGGTAAATGATAGGGCAAAGCACCGCTCCGCTTAGTTGGTCGAGCGCCTAGAAATCCTCTGGCCTCCCCTCTCCGCCTTAAAAAAATAATGTGTCTCTCTCCCTCTCCACTGTCTCGTGCGTGCCACTCGCGCCCGTACAAGTGCAGTGATGTGGGTCGAATTCCACATGGGTGATCGGTTTTCCTTTAATTAAAGCATTACTTTTACTGTGAACACGCATGCACTTCTTTCCATATGCCACACGAAAAAGTAAACG
This sequence comes from Haemaphysalis longicornis, assembly GCA_013339765.2. Classification (NCBI taxonomy): domain Eukaryota; kingdom Metazoa; phylum Arthropoda; class Arachnida; order Ixodida; family Ixodidae; genus Haemaphysalis; species Haemaphysalis longicornis. The sequence continues at coordinate 31,667,443 of CM023448.1, read as the reverse complement.
GGAAGGCGGAATTCACAAAATATACCCTCTTGGCGCGGGCGCATGGCCTGGTTGTAGTACTTTGGAGTGTCTGCTGCTTTTGCCATCAGCGAAGTTGACACGGGCCAAGAGGCTTTTGATACACTTAATAATTGTTTAAGGGTAGTCAAGAAAACGCCTCGGTGCTCTTGTATTTCTTCACAGGAAGAAATTTTGAGAAATCTATTCTATTTCTAATATTATTCATATGTCGGGTCAGGTTTTCCGCGTCTAGATAAGCTATAGGGAACTACGTTCATTTATTATTATCCTTCCATACTTTTTCATTCCTCCTGTGAATGTTACGTTATGTAGAAAAAGTGTTCACAACGAACAATGCGCTGCATTGAAGGTCAGTCAGACATTTTAGTCTAAAGTAAAATCCAATAGAAAAAAAAGCCTTCTGCGATTTTTTTGGGAACTTTAAGAAAATGAAGTCAACGGTATTTTCTACCAAAGGATTAAAAAAACATGTAGCACTATTTTTGTAGTTTTGTGTCTATAAAAATACTGTGACATTTTATCTATACTGCCACAATATACCTGAAGTAGTCTCCTGCAGCCTTCTGACTGTGACTCAAGGCGAGAAATTAGCGGAACAGCAAAATATTTATGAAAGCAAAATGAAAGTGAGATTGCCTTCTCGAAATTGAGTGCCAATAAAGTACGCAGCATAACGCAGTACAAATGCTTTACGAAGGGGATTGCTCGAGCAAGCACTCTCACATATTCTAGGTACCTCTTTTAATGTACTTCTTGCTGTTTTTGTGTGTACCCTGTGGAGGTACGCTCAGAATAACAGAAATGTTAAGATGACCTCCAGACATTTATGTCACCGTTGCTACAGTCATCCTAATATGTCAATGTTCTGCGCAAACAGGAAAATAAAAAAATGAACATTTGGAGGCGTAGAAAAACACTCTGAGGCTGCATTTCGCCGGTAACATATATATTAATACGATGATTTTGCATTGTCTAAGAGCTTTGAGCAGTCACACGCTGCAAACAAGAAGCGTTATGGAAAGCCGGTTCGATAAAAGTTTCCTCGCAGGATTCGTCATTTTATCATAGCATACCTTTTCACACTCAAAAAGATATCATGGAAAGTGTTGCCTTGTGTTCTAAGCCTCAAAGTTAGTCCAAGCTCTTACCTCAAGAAGACCCTTCGCCTTGTTCATGAGGGCCGCCATATCTTCCTTGCGTGCAATTAGGTTAAGTACACCAGAGTGTGGGATGTTAAGGCTGCTTAAGGCATTCAGGTGGGTTCGGACTGCGGCATGTCTTATTGCCGGTGCAGTAATGTACCTGCAATTGCGCGTAGGAAACGCACTGCCGATGACGAAAATCAATGGCGATGACGAAAGGCTCCACCGTGCTAGTCGCCTAGACAGGCCTTTTAGGCGCATTAACAAGCATAGTGAGGGGTGATCGCCGACCACCTTGAACGGATGATTATTTAGGTACGGTGGTAATTTCTGCACCTTTCACGCGATGGTTATGCAGTCCTTTTTGGTATCCGAGTAGTTGGCTTCTGTCTGCGACAGTGCTTTATTCATTCATTTATTTATGTAGTTGTTTATTTATTTATTTATTTATTTAATTTTTTATTTATTTATTTATTTATAATTTTTTTATTCATTCATTTATGTGTTATTTATTTATTTATATCAGATAATCATAAGCGCCAAGGCATTGTAGATGGGAGTGGGCAAAAGAATACATAGTTGAAATGACACAGCAAAGTAAAAGAGCATTTTTTTGGCCGTGAAATACGAAGGAAAGCAAACCATGAAAATAACAATGCACTCTACGCATATATACACATAACTCTGACAAAATACACAGTAATCATAAAAGAACTGACCAAAAAACAGCGAATTACACGGTATAAAAATGAAAAGATGACCGTGTTTTATTTAATCACAGGTAATTATCACTTTTTTATTATAGCAGACAAGGTCCTTCGAAAAACAGAATGATTGGAAATGAATACGATCTCTGATGGGAGGTGATTCCATTCTGTAGAAGTATTAGGTATGAATAAATTTTGATGGCGTAAGCCATAACTCTCTATGCAACATCTGGGCAAAATCTTCCTAAGAAGTGTCCGGCGCGCCGTAATATGGTCGAAGCTCTCAATAAACTGCCGGTAGTAGGGGCACCAATCCAGCGACAGTGGGTTGATGTCTGTAGACAGGATGGATCTCCAGCCACTTATAATGGCGGGGCAGATCCTAAGCAGAGTGAAAGGATCGACGGCAAATTTATGCCAGCTCGCTTAGAAAAAGAGACAGTTTTTCCGGAGCTGGAAGCAGACGAAGAAAAATTAGCGCACCATGTGGATACATCGCTATGTGAACCATACATAGAAATGGACACGCTGCAGCAACAGGCGCTGCCAGAAGGTGCTTCGGCTGGTGATTCACACGCGCCCAAAACAAACGCATCGCTGGTCGCTGTAGCCATTGGATACGAAGAGGCGTCCAACAGCGACTGTCCTGAAATGCCATGTATTGGAGCACTGATGGAGTCAGGGGTTCCAGTAGAGATCAAGAAAATCGGAAAACGTAAGCGGAAACATGGCAAGGAAATATTTCCTCGAGCAGGAGAACGATAACCTTAAGGTCTGCTATTGTAAAGTGTAGCCGAACGAAATGTCTCTACAATACGCTGCGGATACTGGTCCAGAATAAAGTTAGCCTGGTAAAGCTGCGCGAGATTAGCACCCCAGCGCGAGTGCCACAGGTTCTGGCAAGATGGGTAAGTTTTACTCGGGACGAAGCGAAAGCTGCCTGACACAGATTCAGCTGTTTTGCTTTAGGCATACAATCTGCAATGACCGAGAGCAAAAAAATCGCGCCAATCCACCCGTGAATGTGATTGGAAAGCAAAGCTCTAAACGGCACCCATAACGATTACCCATGCGACGTCACTTAAATTCACTCACATAGCTCTTCAAATAGCAAAACCAGAAAAAAGTGAAATGCACTTAACCACAGTATTTATTACTTCAAAGAGATATTCATGTTAGAGTTAAATCAATGCATGAAGCATAAATGGTGTTTGGTTGAGTTGTATTGGTGTAGCACAAGAGTGGAAACTTTTTTTATAAAATTAAAGTAAGCTCCAACCCGGTGTTAGACGATCTGTCTTCTCCGTCTGTGCGCCGCGGACTGAGGCGACGAGATTTGCGGCAGAGAAGGAGGACGAGGAAGAAATACTCCTGTTCAGATTTCTGAAGGGCCCAGAGCGCAGCCCTGGGGAGTGATTCCTTCTTCTGTGAGGCCCATATGCAGTCCGCGCGGCCTGTGTTCTGTCCACCCGCTGAAGCTGGGTAGGTAGAGAGGGCCTGGACAGCAGCATCTCCCATTGCTCTTGTTGGGTAGTTGACGGAAAGAGAGGAGGGTGCTCAGGGCTAAAGTCGCATACCCCGAATACGGGGCGGAGTGTTCCTACTTCTGAGCAAAATTTGCATTCAGCATCGTAGCGATTCGGATACATTAAGTGAAGAAGCGTAGGCTGTGGGAAGGAGCCCGAATTGTATGAGCCGTAGAGTAGTTATTCTCTGGAAGGGTCAGGGTAAGGCGAAGGTACGGTTTGTCTCAGAAGGCGATAATGCTGGGTTATCTCCCTCAACGTGACAAGCGGGTGACTGTCCCCAAGCAGCTCCATAGCACGGGAGGTAAAAGCGCAGGCTTGTTTGGTGGGCGTATTTGTTGCCCTCCATGGAAGCGTGAGGAGGTGTCCAGATGAGCTGAATGAAACCGGGTGGGGAGTGATTTTTTAGCACGCGCAGTGCAGGTCAGGACACCCAACCCTATTGGTAGGCAGTAGGCTTGCTGGGAATGGATGACTGCCCTCCGAACCCCTGGTTGAGCGAGAGCCAAGGTGATGGCTGCCTCTTCTGCTGCCGTCATTTCATGGTTCCTAAGCGAGGTACACGCAAGGATGTTGGTTCTGGAGGTAGCCGCGATGATGGCGTATTGCTGCCCTCGATGTTTGGAGGCGTCTGTGTAGATAACTGCATGATCCCCACCGAGGGTGGTGTTTAGCGCTTGAGCCCGTGCTTTTCGGTGACCCTCGTCATGGTACGGGTTCATATTTGTAAGCGAAGAGAGCATCTTTAGTTTTAGTCGCCAAGAGTCTGGGAGAACGTCGAGCGGAGTGACATTCTGTGCTGCCCAGCCAATCTGGTGAAGCATGCGGTTACCCATCGCAGTTCTAAGTCACACCTTCTGGTTAGAAAGATGGCCTTCTATCAGCTCTTCCACCGTGTTGTGGAGCCCCGAGCTAAGAAGCCTCTGTGTGGACGCACTCTTGAGAAGACCAATGGCCTGCTCGACCGCCTTTCTAATCATTATATAAAGCATCTCTATATCTTCCTTGTCTAGAAGAAGACAGGGGGTTGACGTAAGTAACTCTCGAGAGGACAAAAGCTTCAATTAATCGAAAGGTATCAGATTTCGTTAGGCCCCGTTTCTTGGTGGCAACTCGCCTGATCATATGTATGATTTGATTAATGCTGTTTTAAGGGAGCTGCAAGGAGACGCCACTGTTAGTGTTAGCCTCGAGATGTAGGCCCAGGATTTTTATGCTGGGGCTTAAAGTGATGGCCAGGCCTTCAAGAAGTATTTGAATGTATTCCTTGGTTTGGCGTGAGGGCGGACGACAAGGAGCTGTGATTGTTTACGTGAACACTGGAGGACACAGGCTTTAGCACATTGGCGTACTAGAAGTGACGTGCCATGCATTGGTGTGAGCTTTCTTTATTTTTGTAACTCTTAGCACATGAGCAAGAACAGGGCCGCTAGACGGGCGTGAGTGGTCGGGTGACGCTTTCACGTGGCATTTAGGGAGAACGCAGGGGGTAAACCCGTAGATGTGCTTGGTGAGTACACCACCTGTCTACGCCGTTTTCGCGTGGGCTCGTAGCTAAATCGGTAAGACAACGGGCTCTCGCTTTGTTAGTCTATTAGTTCGAGGTTCGGTTCCCGGCGGTGCCAGTAAATTCTTTTATTGGTTCGCTGGAGTTTTCTGGTGACACCAACGGTCGCGAAAGAACCCTTGGGGGGTAGAGGTAAAAAGCTTTGCTTTAAAAACGAAGACAGTAGCTCCACATACGCGTTCTTGCAAATTAACAGGGTGCACTATAAAGCTGGAATTACCCGGATCCCGAAAGTGCCGGTCCAGGAAATCTTTTCATAGCGAGCGATGCTGGAAGTATAAGAGAAAAGAGAAAAAGTGACCGGAAGTTCAAGAAACGAGTGATCGCCTTTGCCTGGAACAATTATTGAACCGCGGACGCTTTCGATTTATGCACCGATGATTGTCGAAATTTAATGAAAACGTTTACAAAAACTCCTAGGACTCACAGCTATTTAAAACTTTGTGCTGGACATCTACACGATTGCGTTGTCTGGGACAAAGTGTTTTAGGACACCTATTCTTTGATTTTATTTTTTCCTTTTGATTTCTGGACATTGAAAGTGTGTGTGGCTTCACCGCAGCAACTCTATTGAAGTGGGGGTATTATGTGACGTACCAAGCGTCAAAAGAAAATTTAAGAGGAAAAGGCCAGCGCAAGGTGTCGCCGTGAATCACCACCATTGTGGATACCGAAGCAGTAACAGGGAGATGACAAGAAGAGGAGGAGGAAGGCGAAGTGGGCTCAGGAAGATAGTGTGCCTGTTGGCTCGATTGCTCTGGAAGCCCATCAGTCAGGGACGGCGAGGTCCCAGCTGTTTTGCGACCATTGGTATAAAATTTCGGGCCACCACGTCGTCACTGGCAATACCCTGCCGAGGCCTTTGCGCCAGTGCATCTATTCTACCCCAGACTATGGCATTGTGTCTTCACTACCTGGCCTTCGCTCCTTCAGCAGCTGTGCCTTTATTCGGGCTGTTACTTCTGAAGACGTCTGCGTCGCTCGCGCCTTCATGCTCCGCAACGACATCTCCGTGCAGCGAAGACGTGAGACTCTTTTTTGGCGTGAGAACGTTGAATCATTTTTGTGTGGGGGACTATTAGTCACTCTTCAGGCTCGTTTGGTTCCATTGAACTCTCGCTTGTACCAGGATTAATGCGCTAACGGCCAGGCACTATCAATTTTTGCTCCCAGTTGATAGTGTCAGTTTTCTTGGGGGAGCAAGAACAATTGCAGTCAACGCCCTACGTGCAGTAATTTTGATATTGGGAGCACAAAAATGCCGAGAGGGTTGACTTCTTGCTATTGGTAGCATGCGTTGTGCGTTCGTAACATTGATGGTTTTGCCCGGCGTCATCATCGGTAACACAGAATAGGTTTCTAATTTCTTGCCCGCCAAAATTACAGTGCCAATGACGTGAAGTCATTGTTTAGTCTATTAAAATGCCGTAGTCGTCAATTCAGCCTCGCGAACCTAAGGGCGCTTCAATTAAATTGTTGTTTTTCTTAATACGGCATAGCCAGCAACTGTCATTCTCCGTGTGTCTGGACGAACAAGACCAGCGCATTTGAGACACTTTATAAAAATAATAATTCTTATTTCTGGTTTCAAGTGTAAAGAAAGCCATAAAAAGTATATGTAGGTGAAAATATTGTCAGGTGGCCATGAGCGCGCATCCATACATTGCCTTTCCAGATCCGGTGACTGGGCATGGGAAGTGCTGGACATCAGACACAACAGTCGTTCACCCTTCAAAGAAGAAGGGGCCTGATTCATAATCGGAGCGCAAATTACGCGTTTCCAAATCAACTTTTGAACATCGGTTGCGAATGGGAATATTGGCAGCCTAACTGATAGGTTAGCTGGAGATGTCGGCGAAAGAGGATAGCCTGGGGGACAGATGGAGGGATGGACCGGCAGAGAGACTAAAATGTATCATGCGTTTTCTGGGCATGTGTTCGGGTCTTGACTTGACACTTCATGACTACTGGGCAGAGTCGTTGAGGTTGCAAAACTTACTCCCGTTCATGATGTGCGCTGTGTGGCCTTCGTGAGCACCCATCTCACAATCTTTCGCATGTCACTTAGCACGCCACTCGGTCGGTTCCTGGGCACGCATGAAATGACGGGCGTCGGCCCGCCGAAGCCTCTCTGCAACAATGTCTTCCTCGGTTCGAAAATACTTCTGGTGCCACAGGTGGCAGCACTTGGCACTGGCCCTGGAAAACACACGGATGTGCACACCAAGGACCACAGAGAGATGCCGCCAATGCGCTTTGTTTTCTACAATGGCTGCATTTTGTTATTTTATTTAGCAAGAGTCCAGTATCCAGGCGTTATTCATTAAGCAACAATAAAACTATCACTTATGTGTTGGTTGTTCAACTTCAAATACGCGTAATGCTTTTTTTTTCAACAATGTTGACAATGCTGAACATTGCCACCAGGTTTACATGCTTAGATACGGTTTTGTGCATATAACAACTCGTTCAACGCTGGAGTTAGCTTTGACAGGACGGCTGAATCGAGATACAGACAGGCAGACAGAAAGACAGACGGATGATAATTCCCGTGTCCAAGTAGTCCAAGAAAAACTATTGTCTTTAAAACGAGTAATTTACGACCAGACATCAGCCTGCGTTTGCGTGTGTTTGCCGACCAGCGAAAATAAAGAGGGTGCTTTGCGGCCGGGTACGCGGTAACCATCTTTTCAACACTGGCATATACCAGCGAAAAGCGAGAACTCAACACATGGAAACCTGCAGGATGTCTTCTGTACAACGTTGGGGTAGCAAGCGCCGTTCCTGGACTGCGGGGGTGTTTGCCAGATTACGTTTGGGCGATTGGCGCCGGGGAGACACTGCAGTTGCTGCCATCAAGTGATAGCCGACATATTAGGACCACTGGCTGCCGAAAACGGTTCAGAGAATGGTGGTCAGATTTGGGAAGCTGCTCTTTTGAACACCGGCTTTAAAACCACGAGCGAATACTCGGTAGCTGGAAAATTTCAGCCTGTATTTTGATCAACATCGCAGGAGCTACTGCCTTTCATCGGCGGCGGTTGATCCGCTGTGTTGAGTAACATTTTCGCCAATGTGAAACCGTGATTACGGTGAAGGAGTGAAATCTGTCCATCTTATGAACATGTGCTGGCGAAAACGCGCACAGATAGCGGTGGCCGGACTAGAACTGTCCATCTTATCGCCAACGCTGGCCAATTTGTGGTGCCGATGGCCGAGAATTCCGTAGAACAGCCGTAGGGTGGTGAATGAGCAGACGTTCTTGGCTTCCCGGGCATCTCCAATTAATTCTAGCCAATAATTGTAGTGAATTTGTTTCGGAGAAGGCTACGCAATTTGTAATAGCCTCTGCGACAGGGCTCAGAGTCATGTGTAGGTTAGTCATCAAGAAAGCAGACATGGTTGAGGAACATCAAAACCTCGTGTTCCACTGTATTCAGAGAGCCATCCGGGAAGATTAGGTAAATTTGTTTACAGCCTGGGATCAGATAAACTTTTGGCGCGACCTGTTCATTGTGTGGCTTCGTCCTCGGCCGCCTTTGGTCAATGGTCTGCGGTAGCAGTCTAGTTCAATAGCAGTCCGGAGATCAAATTCGGCCGGTAAACATTGCAGTCGGTGGCTGGCTCGGCTTGAGCTGGCTTGCCGGCTTCCACAAGGTGACGGGAGAAGAGGTGTTTACCCAGCACCTCACCAGATGTAAGGTAGCCAGGAAAAACGCAGTTGCCTTGAAGAGAAACAAGTTCATATGAGCGAACTTTTGCTCCCCTAACTCAAACAATACACAGGCGGCGAAGCCGCAGTCAACAAAGTGACGTGCTCACGTGATTGTCGGCAAATCGAATACTACGGCGTCTACTCCGGCGGCATTTATCTCTAGGAGGAAGTGTTTCTAGAACTGTCGATTTGATTCAGGAAAACTGTATATCGAAGATTATTTTAGGCACGTGCCGTTAGTTAAACGCGCTATCTTTATCAAAGCAGATAACGCATGTGGCAGAAAGAATGGAACACGTGCTTTTCTTGGCCCACGGATAACAGAGATAGAACAGCCCGGCGGAGGCGGTTGGCAAAATAAAACGTAAACAAACAAACCCAATGCATGATTCGTGACCCTACGTAGGTCATTAGTAGTCAATCGTACAGAGGCACATAAATTACTAGGAGAAAGAGTGCTGGGCGTACCAATAGGGAACTAAAGCAGCACAGGCTAGGGCACAAATTGAGAGAGAGATTCCTTATGAAATCTGTATGAAAGATGTGGGCTTGGGGAGGGCGTTTATTTAAGATAAACGAGAAGTGGAACATATCCGTGATACCGAACAGCTGCGAAGAAATGTAAACAAATTGCGAAAATACCTAGCAATCAACGACTCGGCAGCTAAGCAAGTTATATACAATAAATGGCCTCCAAAAACTGCCGAATCGACAGAGGTGGCTAAAAATGAAAACTTGCTGGTCTGAATGGGCCGAATAGCAATGTTAGCAGTGTATGAAGAGGTTTGGCTACATTAAAATGATCACGATCATGTGCATCATTGTGAACTATGGCTACTTGCTGCTGAACTTGGCTACTTGCTGCTGGTGAAGAACTTGCTGCTGAACCAGTTGGTGTGAACTCGGATATTGCTTGAAACGATCAAAAAGGAGGACACACAAAGGAGATAGGATATGAGCTAGTGGGCCACCTTTCGTTTATCAGCCTTTTTCAGCATTTCAAATGTTATTCGTGGTGGATGCTGTTACTGGGCTGGGTGCTGGTGTCCTGTCCACAACCCTCTTCTTGCGCAATAAACTGCCGCTGTCTAGCCCCTCCTCGAAAGGTCAGCATAGATGCTGGCGATTTGAAAGCTAAAGTTTACACTTGGGAATGATAATGCTCTTTGATGCGCAGTTTTGCTGGGTTAAATTTTCTTCGAATGCGTTTTCTTGGAAATTTATTTTTCTAGTCGACAAGCGATGCCTTATCGACTTTACGAATCTTGGTAGGGAGATTTGGCACGGTAAATGTAACTGGCAGCAAAGCTTCCATAAAAGACAACACGTTCAGAAAATGGCGGCTCTTAGGCTGTTCGTGGGGCATAGCGCCATCTGTATGAGGAGGCAACACTTTCGGTGCAACAAAAAATGCACCGGATGTGATGAAAGATCTGGTGAAAAAGTGACATAGTTTGGGTGGCACAGCGCGAAAATTTGACTTCAAAATAGCTTTAGAAGGCTTCTGATCTATGAGGGCTCATGTCATCACCCTCCGACGCTAATTGGCAATGCCTTGGCTAGTGTGCATCAAGTCAATCCCACCTTAACCAATACCGACTCGTTACTAGAGAAACGTACAGTGCGCGTCAGGCTTGTCTAGGGCAAGCGAGCGCGCGGCTTGGGAGCGTGCTGGCGACATCTGCTGATAGCGGCTGGGTTGGAGATAGCTTGCTATTGCGCGTGCGCCGATCTCGGACAGGGTCAGACCGGTCGTCGTTTCGCCGCTCGAATCCACAGACGCCACCACCCTCGTGGGGCAACTTGTTTTTCACAGTGGCAGCCGGGAGCTTTGATAGGCCAGATAGACGCGTCGTTCGACGCGGTGCAATAACCCAGCAGGTGGTTACGCAATACTACAAAACGACCTCCGGTAATCGTCCGAATTCAAAGTTTAGCAAACTAAAAGCACGCAACAAGAACGCACTGCAGCGCTTTCCGTCGAAACTTTTGTCAGATGAAGTAACGGCTGCACTGATAATGCATCGCGTCAAATTACGCGCTTGGCCCGTGTCACCGCCTACGATTTCAACTGCAGAATAAAAGCGCCCCTTGCGGGTTGTGGCGTCTCTAGGTTTGAGGGGCCCATGCTATAAGACGACCGACCCGAGCCTGTCCGCGATCCACGCACGCGGAATGGCAAGCTATCTCCAACCCAGCCACTATCAGCAGATGTCGCCAGCATGCTCGGAAGCCGCGCGCTTGCTTGCCCTAGATAAGCCTGACGCGCACTGTACGTAAGCATACCGTAGTGGAATTCGCCTCGGTGTTGCTGAAAACACCTTGGATTTTCTCTGAAGCTTTATTGTGTGTTGATGTCTTCTAATGCTATATAAAAGCAAGCACTAGTTTGCCTTGATTGCAGTGGGAGGCAAACCGCGAATCGGGCACGTCCCCCCCCTCCTACATTTTTTTCTGCCATGAGACAGAGAGCACAAAATTACACTCGACCGCACTCGTCTTCTGCACCTCCCATACAAATAAAAATGTGCCCCCTCTCCCGAATACAAATTTTTGCCTACGCCACTGCTTGGTGGTTGTTTAATTGCGACGCACATACGCAAGTTGCGTGCGCGGCTTAAGTAGATAGCAAAGTGATGTAAAGCTTGCGGGGTTTCTGTTCCACAGCTCTGAGAGAGAAAGAACGCATAGTGACTCTATATTCACGAAAGTTCAATTTTCATAGCTCTCCTTCCCCAATTTTCAAAGCATAACAGTGCAATAACGCTATAATCCTGATAGTAAAATTTTATTTCAGGGTTAACATAAATCAAATTTAATACAGCGTACAAAATCAGCATGTTTGCAACTAAGTACAAAATGGTTGTGGGCAAAGCAAGCATGCGCGATTGCCGATTCACCAAAGTTCAACGAGCAGACCACTCCGAGCCGCAGCTGTCCCGAGGTCTTGTCAATTAGAAATGGGTTTCTACAAAACTTCACCAGGGATTCAGGCCAAACATTTTATGAATGAATTGTTTGCACAAGCGTCGCAATGGATAAGTATAAAGAGAAAAAGATGGATCGGTAAAAAGCAAAGCGCCGGCAGTAAGTAAAAACACTTAGCAAGGAAAATGTGGCAGCAGCACAGGGCAGAGCAGTACAACACAGTACTAGAATGGAAAGGTTTCTTGCACATGCAAGAGCGGGAAGAAACGATCACTACAACTGTTTTAATGCAGTAGAGAAGGCACTCATATAGACAATACTGCGAATCGCCTGAATCCGAGTGGCGCAGAAAAGTCGCGCTGTTGGAATACGCTGAGAAGTCCTTGACTGCTCCGAGCGACTTGCTCCTAGCAAAACCTGAGGTGAAATCAAACGATAACTGTGACATAACCTGAAGCTTTAGACACTTTTTTAGATGCGAAGCATCTCTTGCTCTCGGCTCCGTCGTCCGTCGTCCGTCCGTCTACACCTCTCTCCCTGCACTATGAAAATATAAAGAGTTAGCGGCGCCCGGTTTCAATCCCAGGACTCTCTGGCCGCAATGGGAGGTACGTGGCGCTCTTCCCACTGCGCTACAAAACCGTAACAAGAGCATGTGCTACGAACGCGCCTTATGTCCTGACTCATTCAAACTACGTCAAGAAGGTACTGATACAAACGAAGGGCACGCACACTGAACGTCAACGAAACGACGAACTGAAAACTTTAGAGGAGGATGTTGAATTTCCCTGGGAAAGCCTGTGGCGGGAAGCACCACGCGCCTTGCAGCTCAACCAGAGAAGAGGACGGAGAGGGCGGGCAGCAGGGTAGTAGCGTGAGCACGCAATAAAGAAAGGCGAGAACCAGGAAGTGTTCGATCTGGTACCGCCGATGTCGGTCTATTTCGCTGTCGCTACATTTTTCTACAATTCTCTGTCTCTACATGGGGGTTCACACTACGTTCCCATTCGTGCCCCGATAAATGAAACAACATGACGGCAACGCAATGGAACCTACATTGAACCCCTATGATGCTTCGCATCCTCCTCATGGTTGCCCACTGGAAGATGGTGTAATTTTTCAAAGCACAACGACGTCCCGTAACCCAACCACCGTGCACGTATTAACAGTACGGCTGTAACATTACTAACCTTGTGGAATTGAGATGCAAACGTTGCAGTGAAATGCCAGGCATACGGCGTTGCTGTTGCAACCTTGTGCAGCCAATTTGTTCCGTGGGTTCCGAAGAAAGCGCTCTGTACGAACCCTTGCAGCATCGCCCGCTGGACACCGTGCTCGTCGGGTAATGTACTAAAACTGTTCACCCGCGATATAACACACCTCGCAACTACACGCACGGAAAATTGTAAGTTCACACCAAATGAATAGCGACAAACGAGTGCAAAGTCGCAAAACAAAAATTAGTGAGGGGCGTTTCGCAGCAGACCAACTTTACGAAGGCTTTTCTGAGCCCGACAAGGACTGCTTCAGAGAGCAATAGCATATGCAACTCTTCAGAAGGCGCTACAAAAAAAGGCTTTTCAGAATGAATAACGTTTTCATAAAATGTTTGCACGCCGGGCCTAATTAAATGTCATTCAGAAAGAAATATTGGCCGTAAAATATAAATTTTGGTTTGTTGTAAAATAAAGTTTGCTTTTTGTTATTAGTGCTTGTTTCCTCGACACCTTGTCGTGCTTCAATATCCACCTCCGTAATTCCCCGTTTTCAGGACGATTGCAATTGGTTCTGAGCCGCCTTTCGCCCGAAGCTTCGCTACCAGTTACATTTACGTTGGATTCTGGAAGTCGATGAAGCAGTCCACAGTTTTGCTTCAGTTTAGAGCAAACAACGGGCGATGTTACATAACAAAGTGTGGTTTGAAGGGAAGTCACTGCCATGAATGTTTTTTTAACTATACCAATCATGCAGTGGAAGGGTACCTATCGGGGTTCCGAACTGGTAAAATTCGAAATGCCGTTGAGAATAATATTATTTTTATATCGAATATTTGTGTGCCACTTGACTAGGTACAGTCGCGTGTGATTTGAAGGTAATCGTGTGAGCGTCGACCTACCAGTACAAAAACTCCACCGTGCAGCTTGTTTTACTGCACCTGGTTCCCAGTAAACGCATTCTTCTCTCCCTCGGGCGCTGTTTTTCAAGCAATCATTCACTCTCCCGCGGCAAAACAAGTAACCCGAACCCTCCTCGTCGCGGAGGCTCGGTGGATAAGGCGTTGCGCTGCTGAGCACGAGGACGCGGGTTCAAATACTGGCCACGGTGGCTAGCTTTTTCTGGCAAAGGCGAAATGCGAAACCGCCAGTGTGTGTAGGAGGTTTCGGCGGAAGTTAAAAATCCCCAGGTGGCCAAACTGATGTGGAGCCCTCCACTACGGTGCACCTAATCGCCTACGTTGCGTCAGCGCTATAAATAAATAAATAAATAAATAAATAAATAAATAAATAAATAAATAAATAAATAAATAAATAAATAAATAAATAAATAATAAATAAATAAATAAATAAATAAATAAATAAACAAGTAAACATACATAAATAAATAATAATAAATTAAGTAAACCCGGGCACCGTCTTTATTACCCCGCACGCAGCGATGGCGCCCCACTTGTATCAACCAAACGAAATGGTAAGAAAGTTTTATCTAAAGCTCTCTAAGATATGACAGAGGCGTTAGAAGTGACATCAGTTCTCGAAACAGTGCGCACAAACACATCGTAGGGAAATACGTGGCAATTATAACAATTGGTGCAATCGCTGCTTTCGATAACCGAGCAGGAAGCGCACATGGGATTACAACCACACAAAATCACCACAAAGTAGGAAGGGCGGCTTACTAGACGCGGGAGTGATGACTGCTTGAAGGAACAGCGACCAAGGAGGGGAGGATGCGTAAACAAGTTCCGAGGCTGGCCGAAAAGGCCGCGTGGAAGCATTCATCGTCTTCATCGGTCGAAGCTTGTGCGATTACCTTCAAATCGCACACGAATGTACTGCTGTTCGGTGGCCACAAAACACTCTTAAATTCCGCAGGAAATTCGTACGTAGTTATTCGTGAGCCACGTCTATACAGTTCGGGAGAAAACTAAAGCACCCAGAACTGATCGGATGGCGATCACTACAGGCGACCTGAGGAACACAGGGTCTTCCTGTGTATCGCACGACACTACCAGGAAAAATTCAGGGACGCTTGCACTCACGCGAAAGGCTTGAATGGTTGAGTGTCTGTAGGTGATCACTGATGGACGCAAAGTTGAGTTTTAGTATCGCTGTGACGTCGTGGTTGACATGGGTGGCGTGGCATTTCAACGACCCTTTGTTGAACAAGGCCAAAGTGAGTTCGTCGTTTTGATGAAATTTATGTATGCCACTTTGCAAGCGCGACTTGTCGTCTCTAGCGGAGGCTTTTCACGCCAGTCCTTTCGAAACGCGCCTTCTTTCTCGAACGCGCAAACAATCCGCGGCCGGGCCATGTGAAGTCAATGATCCCATACAGCAGCTGCGACACTCAAGTCGCGGATCTTTTACGGTACCGAGCGTGTGCGCACGATGACACAAAGACGAACGAAGAACTGGTGTACAGCTATGACCTGTACTTTGTCTTCGTTCCGAGAAAGTGTTGCCGCGGTAGAGTGAACGCTTGAGTTTTTCGGTAAATGTTGGCCAATATCCCTAAGTGTATATCCTTTGTTAGACGTATCTGCGGATGATGCACGCGGCGAAAGTGGGGACGTTTGCCAATATTGGCCAAACTCCCTTAGTGGGTATGCTCCGCTTGACGAACGTCCGCTCTAGGCACGCGAGCGTGAGCTGGCGGCACTTCGCATTTTTAACTGCGAAATCCGCAAAGAAACGATTTGCCTAACAGCTACGCTGTTAGTAGAAGTTCTATAGAAAAAATAGAGGTAACCACTGTAAATGTTGTGTGTTTCTGCATAGCGGGCGCTGGATTACTGGGACCCTGGCATGGGGACAGAGTGTGAAGGAATGCCGCGCACTGTAACTTTAATACACGTAGTTACAATGGAGGTTGTGCGGCCAGATCTACATTTGTTCCCTATGACCTTATTTTATCAGGGATTGATTCAGAAGTGAAAGAAGATTGTTCCTAGTTTATCATCATCTACATACCTTTAGACAGGATCTGAGATGAAGGCAGTGCAGAAAAAACAAATAAGTAGAAGAACACAGTTATTCGTGCGGAAGGTGATGGTGTTGTGAGATAATATAGATTTTGCGGTGTGGAGACCAAGGTGTATGTTTTGGTAATCTGACCCTTTGTGAGGTAAAGTGGCTGGGTTCTGATTACAATCTGTCGTGCGAATTTGGGACGTGTCTGAGGACTGTTGTTATACAGCAACTGAAGAAGGGAATTAGAGAGCCCGAAATTCCCGAATTTCTCATCATGGTGTGCCTTCGTGGCCTTTTGCTTTGAAAAAATTACACCATCTTCCCGTGGGGAACCATGAGGAGGATGCGAAGCATCATGGGGTCCATGTAGGGGCCATTGTTTTGCCGTTATGTTGTTTCATTTATCGGAGCACGAATGGGAACGTAGTGTGAACCTCCATGTAGAGACAGAGAAATGTAGACAGCGAAGAGACCGACACCGGCGCTACCTGATCGAATAGCTCCAGGTTCTCGTATTTCTCTATTGTGTCCTCACGCTCCTACCCCGCTGCCTGCCCTCCTCTTCCTCTTCTCTGGTTGAGCTGCAAGGCACGTGGCGCTTCCCGCCACAGCTTTCCCACGGGAAATTCAACATGCTCCTCTAAAGTTTTCAGATCGTCGTTTCCGTTGACGTTCAGCTGCGCGTGTCTTCGTTTTATCAGTAGCTTGTTGAATTAGTTTGAATGAGTCAAGGACATAAGGCGCGTTTGTAGCACTTTCACCTGTCTCGGTTTTATAGCGCAGTGGGAAGAGCGCCACGTACCTCCCGTTGTTGCCAGAGAGCCATGGGATCGAAGCCGGGCGCCGCTAATTTTTTATAGTGTAGGGGGAGAGGTGCGGATGGACGGACGACGGACAAGAGCAAGAGATGCTTCGCATCTGATAAAGAGTTTCCCTACGCGTTACGCTTTACATACCAGACGGCTGCACTCACCGGTAGTCAAAGGCCAGTCCGCCGTTGGTCTGTTGGTAGCCTTTCACGACGTCCTTGAACACGTCGTAACTAAGGGGTGCCTCTGTAGGTACAACCTGTGTTTTAGCAATAAAGATGTGCGTGTAGTATAGATAATGACAGAGACCATCTGGAGGGTACATTGTGGAGAAGGTGGCCGCCGCGCCCACGGTGCAGACGAGCTCGTTGACATCTGCGCGCAGCGGGGGCACACAAAAGCACACAGAAAAGAACTCAAGTTGATGCAGTTTGGCGCAATGTGACGCCCTAAATGAATAAACGTTGTAATACAGCCTTCAGAAAGTAATAATTTGAAAAAATAACTGGTCCCATTAATGTTTTATCACTGCGGGACCTAAAATTATTACGCTCATGACCATTCGCACAGTCACTTTCATCTGAAGAAAGCCCTACGCTGCCAAGCAACCTTCCCCTCTTTGCCCCCCCCCCCTTTCTCAAACGGGGTGTGGCGGGTTTATACGCGACGAGAGCGGTTGGCTAGCTGTGTAGAAACATTTGCACCCGACGAATCCCCCAGTGATGCGTTTTAAAGCTCTTTTGTGGTCTCTCCAAAGCTACGGTGGTCATCACGAGCTCGGAGCACGGGAATTAAAGCTAGTTATCCGGTTTAGCGGTGTGTCAGAAGAGTAATAGATATTGTGAATAAACATCGTCCATCAGACCTAAATCTGATTTGTTATATACAACTTTTAACGTTGCAATTGCTTCCTGAGGCAAAGGGCCACTGTCTACCCATCCCACACCGTTTTGCAATCTCTCGTGTGTTGTTTCCTCCACCCCTGTCCGCGCCGGCCTACTGCGCTATCTCACTTTCTCCTTGTTTGCTCGACTTTTTTTTAGGAAGCAAACTTGCCCAGGCTGAAGACGCGCTTACATGTACAGTCAGCCGGAAGCCATTTTGGCTAAATCCATGTTTTTTGCACCCACAATTGTTCTGGTTTTCACATTTGAGTATTTTGGCTAAGGAGAATGTTATAAAATACTCCAACTGTTAGATATTTCAGTTATTGTTGTAATTTTAGAGCCGCGTAGTTCTCAACTTGCAAGGTACTGGAACAATAAATTTAAACTCGGAGCTATAGCCTGAATGATTGCATGGAGGAAAAGTTTTTTAGTGGAAAGAAGGTGCACGTTTTGTTACCAGCCCCTCATATAACCCTATTGCCTCCAATGAAAACGACAAAAGAACACCTCTAATGGAGCGTGGCACGCAACATTTCGCCCTCACATAGCGAAGCAGGAAGCTGTCTATTTAGGACAGAGAGGAGCATAGAAGCCCATGCATACTCAAGTATTTTGTGTTCTATACACAATAGCCTTCATGTGATGTAGTTCGACGCAATAAAAACAAGCAAAAATTTACTGATTTCAGAATACCAGCTTCTAAACTATCAGTCAGAAACTACTAACTTCAGATTTTTTCTTACCTACCCCAGGTTACAAAATGATATACTTGGTTTTCAAACGGTTGCGCAGCTTTGTTCAATGAAAATGTGTGTGTGGTCGACTAACAGAACGATGTTTGGTAGCCGCTACGCCTGGAGGCACGTTGCCAATCGCGGTGACACTACGTGAGCCAGTCGCTGACAGATAATGGTTTTTGTGCTGTGCTTAGTTGTAGCGTCGTTGATGGCGCGCAGTGAAGATGTATCGGAATTTATTGTGTTGTTTTTAGGTAATCGATTTCTTGTCAAGGCAGTAAACGATGTCTCTTGACCGAGAAGCTAGGAAGGATAACCGCGAACTGCTTGCGGAGGTGCAGGGCTTGAAGGATAGCGTGACATTGATCAATGGGCAAGTTCAGAAGTTCAGCGGGAAGCTGGAACGAGTGCTCAACGAAAACACAGAATTCAAAAAAGAAAATGAAAGTCTTCAGAAGCAGTGCTTTAAAAGCGAATCCCAGGACTAAGGCACTTGAAAGGAGGTTCACATAGCGTAAGCATTACCCCCGCAGGTACAAGTTGAAAATTGATACAAGCTGGAAAAGGAATATCAAAATGCCGCTGAAGTAATAGAAAACGTCAGCAAAGGTTTCGTTTAAAGTTGTGATACCAGCGACCACGTCCCAATAATATAGCATTTTCTATTCTTCCGGAGCAAGTGCTAGCCAGTAATAGTGTGCTAGTATTTCAATATAGAACGCCATCTAATCATGTGCAGTTCAATGACAGAATACGACGCAGTAACCGGTGTCAGTTTTTACTAATGTTTGACCAGAAAACGCGCACGATTCATTTATAGAAATTTTCCGAAAGCGCCACAGCGAGTCCTTCCCAGTACAACAACAAAAAAAGTTAGCCACCGGCGACAAGTTCGAAAAGCCTGGATTACTCCGAAGTAGTTCACGTTATTTATGCAAATGATAGACGTCGATTCCTAAAAACGCGAAATTTATCTATTCTTGCGGCGTTCAAAAAGCTTAGAAATTCAGAGCAATTAGGTAGCGTCGGAGGTGCGGATAACACAGGCTCGCTACTCTTCGAAGTTCTTTATGACGCATTACGCCGACTGGATAACACATGAAAAATCATAAATGACGCTTTTGCCATGCGCAGAAAAAGAATTGACATGCGTGAGGTCCTTTTAAACACTTTGACGCAGTGTCATATAAAACACCTTGCTGTGTGACCCTTTCAAAGAGCTTTTCGTCAGTTCAATTGCATATACTACGCTCCCTTCGGCTGATCAGTGTACTGTCGAATTAACGCCTCGAAAACTCTGTTCCTGTTGGCAGTCGACTACAAGGAAATTCATCGCACAATTCCTTCCCATAAACACTAGCAAATCCACCAGATTGTGACAAAATTCAAATTAGACCACGTAAAAGCATCTTAGATTACATTTGGTCATGTCTAGTGCACATATTGAATGTCTGTTTGGAATCTGATTATTCCCTTTCCGAAATTGAACCCAGCAAATGTTTGGACAGTATAGCAGGCAGAAGATGAAAATGTCCCCACAATATACAGGCCTATAACTATTCTGCCGCTATTTCCGAAATGCCTCAAATTTTTTTTTACCTGTGGAATTATTTTTTTTCAGAACACATGGTTATCATATTGTCAACACATATTCTGCCAAAATGCTCGACGGAATCCGCACTGCATTTTAAAGGTAAATAGATTAAAGATACAGAACTAGATAGGCCGACCCTGGGTTTTTTTCGTCGCTTACAGCAGTGGCATTCTTTACCGTAGCCACAAAAAACTTCACAAAAAATCTCATATAATGGTATGGCGTGCGTGGAGTGCCACATTTTTTGCTGAAGTCTTATCTTACCGGTGGTATGCCAGCTCTTGGTATGAATGGTTACTAATCTCCGTTTTACAACTTACTTTGTGGATTTCCACAGGGTAGCTTTCGAGGCGTTTTTATAAACTAAGCTTTTGAGTTCTGCCTGATGGCCTCTGTACCGCGAAAACACCCTCCAGGAACGCCAACTTTTCTTGACAATAATGATGAATGGTCGTGGGTGAAGTAAAAGAAACCGCTTTTTAGTTTCAGGATTTGAACCAGGGTTGCTCACGTTACGAAGCCGGCGCCTATCCGATATCGATTTCTGGGAAATCAGTTTAAACTGAGACGGCAACACAAAAATCCGTCAAAACAAAGCTTCGCGTTGGACCATCGTCGTCGTTAGGCGGAGGCGTGCATAATTTTTTATAGGATGTTTATGTGAACAATATCGTATATATTAACGAAAACAGTGAATCGGTTTTGTACGCCCATGTTACCGGCCTGTTTAGTACTAGTGATTGTACTGTAAAGCCTTTTTTCATGGGTGACTACTGTTTGTTCCAAAATTTTCTTCTGATCTAACCCAAAAGTGTATGAAAAATAGGAATGATAAATCTAAGATTGGAACATTCCCGCCGAAGGACAAACGTATACGAATAAGCAATGAACCATTCTCGCTTTCCTCCCGCATTGATATAGGAAAAGCGTGCTACATCTCGGGTGAGGTTGTCTCGCAACGCATGACATGAGACTCCAACCTTGAATTGATGACAAAGAAGGTTTTTCCTGCTGTGATTGCGCTATATCGTTGTCGGACATTTTTCAAATCAGTGTTCACCTTCAAAACTTACAACGCCTTTTTTACATCTCACTCGAAATATTGCAATTTAGGTTGAGGAAGTGCCATTCAAAAGAACAATAATACACTCCTACTGCTTGAAAAAAAGGCATTCAATTCATTCGTAATTTTCTGTGTCTGCATCCCATCACAGTTATTTTAACAACACAACATCAGCAACCTCTAAACACTAGAAGTACCGCCTCTGGTATCAGCATCATTTGTGAGTACGGCTCAATGTACTTCTAGAGTGGAATTATCACACCTATCATTGCGAATCGGAACAGATAGAACTCATAAACCACATAAAGGCATTGTTCCCCGGCGTCCCACCAACTACTTTGTAGAGTCGCATATCTACAACATACCTGTGATGCTTAACAAATTGCGCCCACATACCCATGAAAGTGACAGGACTAGCAGTGCCGAATTGCATTGTATATTTTTAACGACAAATTGGAACGGTTTTTGTGTCAGCAAAATTATTCATATTTTTCGCAGGAATGATGTCTTCAGCAATATGTGTTTGACATTTCACAACTTCGAGTTTCTACGTGAGTAATTATAATAGGTAAATATTGTTCAGTGTATGGTAATATTGTTCCTGTATTAATGATTTGCATCCAACAAACAAAGCTGTGCAATGTAGTCTTTTCCACGAAGCTGTCACAGCTGCATCGGTGCACTGGCTCCATCAAGCTGTCTCTACAGCTTCTTGCCACAGCGACCCTCTACATTTTCATGACTTTGCCAACGTTGAAAAGTACAGTTTCATTTTTTTGTGATTGGTTGGATGTGAGTAACCAACGTTCAGTCTTTGTCTAAATAGATAAATGGCTTTACATGATTACTGTTTGAGGTTTGGGCGTTTTCTAGTTCGCTGAATCGTAACGTACGCTCGATCGTAAATTACAAACAAACGTGTTTTGTTTCGCATACTCCGTGGACTACTTGCAGGTTTTGAGGTCGTCTTTATTCTCAGAGTAGAAGGGCACTGATTTTTTCTAATTTTCATGTTAATGTAAGGTTTCTGTGAAAGTTTGGGTGTCTATTCCCGAAGGAAGCTGTGCTTATTAGGCTGAGCGTCCTTCTAATGAGGGAGTAAAAATAGATTCTTCTCCATTATTGAGAACCCACGAAGAGGGCCCACGAAGGCGATAGCGTTATATCCTTCCATTTCACGCGACGCGAGGGCAGCTTCAGTAATGCGTACAAATGTCGCAGTTATTTCGTGGTACCGAAAAATGTAAAAGCAAGCCGGGAGCATGCACCAGTAAAGCAAATTTTGGGGGTTTATATGAAGTAGCACCAGGTGAGTGTGGAGTGCTTCTAAACGGTTCGTAGGTGTAAAGTGCCCTCTAGTTAAAAGTTCAAAATGTACACAACAAGAAGTCAACATAAGAATGTTGACTTCTTATAACATTGTTAACAACGATGTTAACAATGTTACCATAACAATGTTAACAACTGAAGAGAGCAGAGAGCCTTGGAGCGTGCCGTTTGATTCAGCAAGAATAGCGAAGGCACGGCGGTTAAACCGCTGCAACCGCCCTTGCTTTTGATGGGATGGCGTGTTGGGCAAATTTAGCCATTCGGCGTCTGAAACAAGGATGGTAATTTGAGTCTTACATGTGTTGTCTAAGCCACACCTTGGCTGCGCGGATGATTTCTGGGTTACCGCAGTTGGTTTATTTTTTAGTGTTGTCTAACACAGTTTTAAACACTGCGTATATTTCTTTTTTGCACTGCGCAAATATTTTTACTTGTTTTTACTTTTAACCTCACTGCCAATCGCTCTCTCATAACTCTGCTGGGCTCAAACCCACCGGGATTTCAGCGGTGAGGAATGTGTAAAGGACAGCGCAAGGAAGTGCTTTGAAGCGCTGTATATTGTAGCGTAAATGCAGCAACTTGTCAACAATAAGGATTTGGTTTACGTAGAAAAAAACCAAAAATCCTATGGCAGTTTATTAGCGACGCTGGCACAGCTGAGAGAAGCACACGAGAAGCAAGGTCCCCTTCTTTTTCTTCAAGCCGCGGTGCGTCTGCACGCACCTGCTCTCAGGCGAACGAGGGATTGACGGCATCGCCACTCTGCGCTTGTTGGATGCCTCTGAGCCTGCTGTCGAATGACTGGTCTTTCGCATTGCCTTCCTCTTCAGAAGAAGCACCGTCTCGATGCTTCAAGTTCGGTTCACCACGAAGCACTAGATTACAGCCTCGGAACGAGGTAACACAGTGCTTCATTGCCGAAGGGCAACCGTCACTAGAATTTGGCAGATAAAACGTCATGTCCAGTGGCACGTTCCGGATTCACTCGGTGTAGACAAACGAGGCTGCTCTATGTCGTACTACGGCTTCATTCGGACCACGTGCACTACATCTGGAGGTGGCCGGACGCGTCGTGAGCAGGGTGCTCTTCCATTAGGTGCCACCTCATAGTTGACGTCCATAAGGCGGCGAACAACTTTATATGGCCCGAAATACCGACACAGCAGTTTTTCAGAACGTCCACGCTGGCGAAACCGGAGTCCAAATCCAAATCGCCTCCCCGGGTTACTAGAACACGACTCTGCTTGTTGTAGCGAGCAGGAGCGGAACGCTGCTGACGTTGAATTTGCTGCCGTGCTAGCTGGCGTGATTCCTCGGCACTTTGCACAAAACAGTCGACGTTGCCATTTTCATCCTTATGAACCGGTAGCATGCAACCGAGAGTTCGTAGTGGCAGGGCGACCATAAACCGGCTCAAATGAAGTCATTGCTGTGGTCTCCTGAACTGCCATGTTTTACGCGAATGTTGTGTATGGGAAAATGCCATCCCAAGTTTTATGCTCTACGTCGACATACATTCAGAGCTTGCTGTTGAGGGTCTCGTTAGGTCGCTCACTTCAGTCATTGGTCTGCGGATGGTAAGCAGCTCTTCGCCGGCGACAGGTGTATGTTAGTAGCATGACGGACTGCATGAGGTCAGCTGTGAAAGCACTGGTCCTGTCTCGTATGGCAATCTGGCGACCCCTTGCCGTAAAACTATGTTGTGGACGAAGAACAGAGCTACCTCAGCCGCAGTTTCTCATGGAACAGATGCTTTCTCTGCGTACAGCGTGAGGTAGTCGGTCGCCACCGTGGTTTCATCTGATTCCCTTGTTGGGGTAGGAAACGGGCCCAGGAGATCTTTACTGACCAGCGGGAAAGGGGCCATTGGTGGTTGTACAGGCTGAAGAAGCCCTGCCGGTTTTAAAGGCGGAACATTCCTCAATTGGCACTCGCGGCAAGCGTTCACGTAGGGCTGAACTGTTCGCAATAGCTTCGGCCATTATTATTTCTTGCGGATCCTTACCAGTGTACGGCTTACGCACAGGTGCACCGAGGCGGTTTCGTCGTGGCAGGCGTATAAAATTTCTTGCGGATCGCTATTGGCACAAAGAGAAGGTACAAGTCCGGGCTATTCCTAAAATTCTGCTTGTACAACAATCCGTTCCGGAGGCAACCGACGAGATGTTTCGGCCAAAGGCGTGGCGCAGTCTGAACATTGAGGCCTTCCAAATGCTGGGTGACAAGAAGCAATTCAGGGTCTTCTCGTCGCATCTGGGCCACGTCCAGCAGGGCTAACAATTCGAGAAATGGAAGTCTTATCTGTCCTGGACGTTGCGGGTTCAGGCGCCCGGGACAAGCAATCAGTATCGTTATGCTTCCGCCCGGACTTCTAACGCGATTCGTGATGTCATACTCTTGCAGCCGGAGACTCCATCTGGCGAGGCGTCCAGATGGGTCTTAAGTTTGCCAGCTCGCTCAACGAATGGTGATCACTGATAACTGTGAACGGCCTGCCATAGAGGTACGGTCGGAACTTATTGACGACCCGGGGGACGGCAAGACACTGTCAGTGGTGGAGTAATTCATCTCTGCTTCTGATAGAGTGCGGCTGGCATAGGCTAGAGAACTCGTCCGGCCACGTCCTGCCACTAAACGAGGACTGCACAAGACCGACGTTACTGGCATTGATGTGGATCTCTCTATCCGCGTGTTCGTCAAAATGAGCGAGTACTGGCACTTTTGTAGCCTGTTTCACAGATGCTTGAAGGCACCTTCTTGCTCTTCTTGCTATGTGAAATGCACAGTGCTCACGAATTGAAACGCGACACTGCGAGCACGTCGTCTGTGGACGCCCATGGATGCAGCGCCGCTCGTGGATGCCCGTGGAAGCTAGGTGTTGAATTGTGGTTTACCGCGAGGATGAGAGCGCGTTGACCGTAGGCTTATCGCTTCCGGTTGCCAATGAGCGGCAGTGTGGTTCACTGCAGCGGTAGCGGGGTGCTGCGAGCCTGGAGTCGGTGGAATGCGTTTGTGAGCCGACGGTAGTAGCCCGGCTGTGCGCGCAGCTGATTTTGCGACATCGTGTGCGCGCTCTTGTTACGCGTGCCCTTCCGATGCGGCACAGTAATGTTCATGTAATGCACAGTCACGCTCATCTGAAAAAAAAACTTCTGTAGGAAGGAACAGCAAACTTTATTCCAGCATTTAAATTAAAAAAAAGGAAAGACGCCTTTGCAGGCACGTTCACGTGTGGTGCGGTGCATTAGTACTTCGTCGGCTTCTCCTGGTTTTTTAGCTTATATCATGGAATAAAGTTGGCTGTTCCTTTGGCAAGACGCTCGTTTTCTTAAAATGAGCGTGAGCGAGCCTTACATGCACATTATCTGTGTCGCATGGGAAGGGCACGTGTAAGAAGAGCGCCCGAGGAGACGATGTCGCGAAATTGGCTGCGCCAGGCGGCTAAAATAGGCGCACAAACGCGCTCCAGCCTCGCAGCGCACCGGTGTCGCTGCGGGGAACCACAGCCCCGCTTATTGGCAAAGGGAAGCAGCACGCCTTGGGTAAAACGCTCTCACCCTCTTGTATACCACAATGCAAAATATAACTTCCACTGGTCGGCCACGGTCGGCGCTGCACGTACCACAGGCCACGCGATCGCAGTGTTACGTTTCAATCCGTGAGCACTGTACGTCATGTTTTGTCAGCCCCATCAATGGTTCTGGAAGGTCAGGAAATTCTCTACAAAGCTTCTGTAATAGGCGCTGAGGCTTAGGAAGCACCTAACAGCTTTTTTATCTCCTGGTTGTGGGAAGGCTGCAACAGCTTCTGCCTTCTCAGGGTCTGGTGTGACCCCTTCTGAAGTGATGCATGTCCTAGAAACCGCAGCTATACCTAGCCGAAGTTGCCCTTTTGTGGTTTATTGTCAAACCAGCCACTTTATAGAGTCGAGAACCAGTCGAAGTCTGTGCAGGTGGTCATCCAAGGTGGCAGAAAACACGACGACATCTCCAGGTAAACCAGACACGACTGCCATTTTAAATCGGCCAATACAGTGTCCATCACTCGCTGGACTTCACGGGTAGCTGATCAGAGATAGACAAACGTACTTTAGACGTATTAAAGCCCTTGGGGTGTGAAAAATGAGGTCTTCTCTGTGTCTCGCACTCAAGCTCAATTTGCCAGTACCAACTTTGAGATCTAGAAAGGAAAGAGTACTTGGGAATTACGCAGCCGGTCTAAGGCGTTGTCTATTAGTAGAAGAGTGAATACATCTCGTCTTGATTACACGATTAAGCTTCCTGTATCGACGCAAATTATAAGGTTTTGTCTTTCTTTTCGACCAGCACAACAGGGGATGCCCAACAGGACATTGTCGAAGGTTGAATCACGCTGTCTGGTAACATTTTAGTTACTTTACTTCCGGAATAGCTTATATTCTCCTTATAGGACACGGTGGTAGGGGTGCTAGTAGGGATCCCTTAGTGGTTCTTCGACGATGATTTCGAGGTTTGGCCACAGGCGTTCTCGAAACTTTGGATGCATTGGAGGAAAATCATGAGGAAGTTGGCGAGAAGGACTGTCAGCTGCTGTTGCTGGTCTGGCGACAGGTCTCGGCTGATGTCGGATCAACCCGACAATGTCTTTGTGTGCCGATGCTTCATTCCAACATGTTTCCACAGTGCTAAAGCCTGCAGCTTCAAGGAATTTGTGGCAGGGTGGCGATTAGCGGTGCATTTTGGGGCGCGTTAAGCTCGTTCCCGAAATTTGTCGGCACGATATCTGAACAACCGTTATACAGGAGGATAAGGCACCTTAGCACAAAAAGTCCCATTAAAAAAGCAAGTCAAGTACGTGTTGTCTTCCACTAGTCGCTCCCAACTTTCAGCCACGTCATCTTTAACAAGGACGATTACGCTTCTTTGTGGCGGTACGGAACGCTCTAGTCCACTGCGTGGAGGGCACCGAATTGCCGTGTTAAATCTCCCGCTGGGTGTGCGCCATTTATCATAACCATCATGAAATCACCTCTGTCATTAAAGTTATCGTCCCCGCTAAGGGCAGCCATGGCCCATGTCTTCCTTTCGTCATTCTTCTGCTATGTGTTTTGTTGCTGTTAAATCCGGGAAAATGACCGCACGCGGCGAAGGAGACCAGCGACGTCCACTCCGGCTTGAGGTACCTAGAATCCCGCGATTTTGACTGTTTCCGCTTGTCATCCCCGCCCTCAGCCGGAGGTCTGCATGGCTGGTCGAGGCCATCCGGTCACGACCGACAGTAAGTGTCGAATGGCTAAGCTGCGCCGGGAGAAATGCCGCTGGGCGATCTCCGGCCCGGGGAAATAGGGGAGGGACGAGGGCTCGGCCAAATGTAACGACGGAACGATGCTGGCCTGGTTTATGGGCGCGAAGGAGCGCGCTGCGCGAACAGGTATTGTTTATTTCGGCAGGTTTTCGCCGTAACGAGGGCTGGGTTCATTTGGAGGCAAACCTGAAAGGCCAGCACGAGAGTATGGGCACGACCTGTAACAGATGGCCAGCTTCACCACAGTGGAAACATATTGGTAGCCCATCCGGCGCACGCCACAGGCCCGTATTGCGTACGGCACTCCGTTCAGCAAGAGGAGCTGGCTGGTTTTCGAACTGGTGACGAATAAAGACGCCAGTAGTCGACGGGGGGTACGCACCGGTTGTATCAGTGGCTATTAGCAGCAGGGTACGGAGGTGCTGTTGGAGATCCGTGTCTTATGCCGCCGTGTTTTGCGAGATGCGTAAAGGCGGCTGCAGGTCGAGGTTTACCGGCTCCTGAACCGCTTTTTTTGCCTTGTGTTTTATAAGTTAGGCAGGGCAGCATACTTCGGTGGCGCCTCAAGTAGTTGTAGTAGGTGAAGCTCCTTCCCTAATTACTGAGCGGATGTGCTCCCGCAAGCGTTACGGATGTGCCCCAATGCAGCAGGTAACACGTCGGCCGACGCAAAAGAAGGGTGGCGGTCTTATCGTCTGGCACGCTGTTCTAGCGTATTTTCCATCGTCGCCGCTTCCGTAAAAACTCGGCCAGGGTACGCGGGGAGTTGCGCACAAGCCCAGCGAAAAGCTGCTGTTTCACACCTCGCATAAAGTGACGCAGCTCTTATCCTCAGCCATGATCGGGTTCCCACGACGGAAAAGACGGGACATCTCGTAGTACATGGCGACGCTTCCATTCGGGCCCTCGTTTCTGGAGCGGAAAGCGGCTTGAGCCTTTTTTTTGCCATCACTCCATGCATAGGTGGTAAGAAATTTTCGCCGGAATTGATCCCAGTGCGGGAAATAAGCACTGTGATTTTTGAACCAACTCCTCGCGCCGTCTTCCAAGGTGACGTAGACGTCATGTAGCTTCCGCACTTCATTCCAAATATAGAATCTTGCGACCGGCTCAAACTGCTCAAGACAATCCTCCGCATCTTCAAAGACGTCTCCATGAACACGTTGTAGCCTTCATGGCTTTTGGAACATGAACTGACCTGGCATGGATTTGTCACTTGCCAGTGTTTGGACCACTGGGTGTGCCGCTGCAAACCTGGACGTCGCGGGCATAAGTATATTCTCAGGAGATACACCTTGAAGCCGACGACTGGTGCGTTGATGAAGAGGCATCAGCCCTGTTTTATATGCCCGATCTCCAGGGACGGTATCCTCGCAGTGCGTGCGATATTCGCCACAACGAGTCCCCCGCACCTTCACCAAAATGTAGCGTAAATGTAGGGAACTTGTCAACAATAAGAAGGTATTTTTAAGAAAAAAGGCAAAATTTCTATGACAGTATAAAGTTCTGCTGGCACAGCTGGAAGCACACGAGCGACAACGTCCTCTTTTTCTTCGAGCAGACGTTGTGCACACACACCGCTCTCTCACGCGAACGAGGGAGTGGCGGCCTCGCCACTCTACACTGTTTGAATGCCTCTGAACTGCCATCATATGACTGGACTGTGGCAATGCGAAGCAAAAGGGGCGAACTAGCGACACGTCTGTGTTCCTTCGTCGGCAAAGGTTGCATTTTCGGACATTTCGCTGTGTTATATGCCTTTTTTTCTTTCGTCAGCGCATTTAATTCCGCATTACGTTTTGTAAAAGGGAGTACTGTTTTTGAACGCTACTTAAAATGTAATTGAGAGTGAGCGCCTCTTCTGTCGTGCTTCTTCCGTATAGATGTTTTCCTTTTCCGTTTTCGAGAAAAATCTCCAGGGAAGTAGTATGGTGCTCAGGATGGTGACCGAAGACAAAGAAGCCGACTGTAGCGGTGCTTTATCATAATGAAGCGAATGAAAACAAAACCAGCCAATTTAAAAAATTAGAGAAAATAAGGCAAACGTTTCGGTAACGCAGGGCGGGAAGCAACAAAATATGGAGAAACTTAAGAGAATTGTCGTTTACTGCATAAAAATGCAGCTTATGCATTTAATTTTGACGATTTTCCTTAGACAGATAACGCACTATTTTGCTTTGCAAATGCGGCATTTACGGCAAGTGTAGGGCGCTACACGTTTGGTGCCGCTGTGTACCGCACAAGTAATAAACATTCATTTCTTCTCTAGCACGATTGCTAAAAATCTTACGCTCATTTACGCAACAATCGTTCATTTTGTTGTAACGGCAGGTCATTTCAGAAGTTCTTCGGTTTAGTTATTTTCTGAAGACGTTCCAAAGTCCCGTGTGACCATTGAGATTTTGTTTCCTTTGCCAAAGCCGACCAGGCGTTATTTTACCGAGATTGTATTGTACCTTTTTGTGTGATCTAAACGCTGTTAGCATACTGAATACCCAGGAAGCAATCTTAGCTATGCCCGCCACTTTTACAGGCGTTCGCAGCGCCATACTTGTAAATACCCGCACCTTTAGGCGGGACCACAGGAGATGTCCCGGGCGATTCGGGCATCAGAGAAGGTTCAGTCTTCACTGGCGGCATGGACGTCAATGGCAGTTCGGGCTTCACAGTCGATTTGAACGTCCCATGCGGTTTGAACTTCGGACGTTTTTCGCCCGAAGCTCGTGGGGGATCCACGGGACCTTTGGAATAAACCGGTGGTTTGATTTCCAGGGGCATAGTGTCTGCGCCGTTTCCGTCTCCAACCCCTGTTTCAGTGTCAATGCCGCCAGAATCCCGAACGACATCTGCATGACCGAAGAATTACGAGGTTAAAGTTTGCTTTCTAGCACTGTAACAAGCAAGCTCATAATAATGTTGGCACTAAGGGAAAACGTAAAAGAGCTGAAGTAGTATTCCAATCAGCTTTGCTGGGGCCGCAATAGCGGCATACAAACAAGTAGTGGATTTTTTTGGAAAATGCCTGATTCAAAATTTATGTCTATAATCGTTAACCAAAACTAATACACTCATGTGAGATGGAATAAATAGGCTAAAAAAGGACCTCCAATCTATGCTGTGATGGTTGTTGGATTACGAAGCTCTAAACGGCACCCACATCAATATCCCATGCGGCGTGACCTTAATTTGCACACGTGCCTCCACAAATAGCTCTACAGAGGCCGCTGCGCACAAGTGTGCCTCTCAAGGGCATGCAAGGTGACATGCCGAACCATTACTCACAGCGAACGCAGCGCGTGAAAGAAATCCCTCTCAGGGAGGTTCAAAGAATGTCAACAAAAAGGCCTTGAAGTGTGAGAGCGAAGCTGAAGGGCAAATCACTCGTGGTCAAATTGGTACACGCACCGACGTCTCAGCAGTATCGCTCAAGGATTCAGAAAAGGACAAAACTCGAACCCTGGAATCAATAAAGGAGTCACTGACAGGCCCAGTTCAAGTGCCAATGGCCACCACAGGATACTTCACAGCCACAATAGAATGCCAATAACAGGAGAACAAGAGAAATGCCTTTGTCATCGAGAGACTGAGAAAGCTCGTCTACGTCATCCAGCTCTAGAGTCCCTGGGCATTGGGAGCCCCCACGGTGCTTGCAGAAACACGAGAGAGCGACGTCTCCTATAGCTTAACGCAGTACCCCATTTGACGCCGGGACAAGGGCTGATTAAGACTAAGTATCGCATCAAACTAACAAGTGATGTTAAGCCCGATGGAGTCACCCACTCAACACAGGTGCTTCTTTCCTTCTTCAAACAGTTTATACAGGACTGAAAAGGATCGATCGAAGATGACAGCTTTGGTATGACACCTTTGGTATTTATATGACACCTCAGTTGAACCAGCGTGAGATCCACAACGCCCTCGAAGGGCTATGCAGCTTAATGCGGCTTTCTTGGCGTCATATGAAAGATAGAACAATCAACTGAGTGGTGCTTCCCAAGGAAAGGTAGCAATGAAGAACGACGGACTCAGGATATTTGTTGACTGCGGTCCGCTAAGCCAGCATATTTTTTCATCAACGCATGCTCATGCCTGGAGTCGGCGAATGCTTTGCCCAACTACTGGGTGAAAGTCAAAAGCTGTTTAGACGTACGGGCTGGCTACTGACAAGTTCCTCTTTGCGAAGAGTCATATCATTTTACGATTTTTTTTACACGGTTGGGTCGTTTCGAGTTCCTGAGACTGCCCTTTGGTGTTTATATGGCACCCCAGTTCTACCAGCGGGAGATCCGCAACGCCCTCGATGGAGTATGCGGCTTAGGGTGCCTGCAAGATACAATCATGGTCTGTGGAACAACAGTTCAAGACAATGGGCCATACTTTCACAAAGGGCTTAGCTCTGGGGAAAGGGTAGGTGTCGGCGCTCACCATCAACAAATGCACATTTCGACGGATTGAGGTCAAGTTTCTGGGACAAATTTTTTCCGTAGGTGTGACGGCACACCCAAGCAAAATGGGCATAGTCAGGCAGCCGGATGGTCCAAAGCGCTCCTCCTAGGTGAGGTCCTCCTCCTTGGCGACATGACCAAACACTGAGATACCTCATGCGTGGAGACGCCAAGCGACACTGGGGTCCAGCACAACATTACAGCTCTGAACAGGTGAATCAGGTGGTGAATGTAATGCCATTGCTTGTGTGCTACGACAGTAGGAGACCAAACATTTGGTCAGTGGATGCATTGTCTGGTGGCTTTCAGGCCATTCTCCTACAGCAGTTTAGGAAAGGTTGTTACCAGTATTATATGCATCACGCTCACTGTCACAAATAGAACAGAGATATCCGGAAATCGAGAAAGAATCCCTTGCCATAACCTGGCCAGGTGAACACTACCAAAAGTGCCTTCTCGGATTGTCATTAAACGTTGAAACAGATCACAAGACCTTGTTCCTTTGCTTACAACTAAGCTCATGGATGAACGGAGTCCGTGAGTTCAACACTCCCGTGACTCCAACACTGCCGCATGCACCTTGTCGAATAGGACTATGTATATATGCCAACACCAGGGAACAGTCTTGACAGCCAAGCTGTTGTGTCGGACGACACAGCAGAGCCCTGCTAGAAATCACGACGGATATATACACAGTACTGGGGATGACTATGAAGCCATAACCCTGAAGCATCCCCTAGCCGGAATTCACATACTGTAGAGGATCAAGCTGCGCATCGAAGATGACACTAGGCTAAACACAGTGACGAACCAATGCACCATGGAGTGGCGTCGGGTACACGGTCTAGCGCCAGAACTCAAGCGTTATTAGGAAGGGGCAAATAAACTCCCAGTTGTGCAATGTTTACTCTTCAAGGGCGACAGGCTCGTCATTAAACCCATTCTAAAGATGGAAGCGCTCCAAAGGCTTCATGAAGGTCACCTGGGGACAAATCGGTTTTGTAGAATCGCGAGACAATCTATATGGTGGCTTGGCCTTAAAAAGTTGAAGACTACGCGCACAAATGCCCAGTACACGATGAACACTAACCGCCTGTTACTGAACCACTTCTGCCGGCGCCACCACCAGCGTAGCCACTCGATACCATCAGCATAGGTCTTTGCTCGTTAGAAAAATGAGAGTACGTTGTTGTTGTCGGCTGCTGCTGCAGATTCTTCGAGCTTAAAAACTGCATGGAACGAGCACAAAAGACGTTATCACTGTTGTTGAACCAATAGTGGCACGATTCGGAATACCAAAAATAGTTCGCACAGACAACGATCGCACAATCAACTCATTTAACGATTGGGCAACGATAATCACCTGAAACCGACCATTTATTAGTAAAGCCTCTTTATTCATGTTTGTGTTCAATCAACTCATTATAACGATTGGACAACAATTGGGACTGACACTACCAGATTCACGCCATCGGCAATCTTTGCTCGTTCGAAAAATGAGAGTACGTTGTAGTTGTCTGTCTGCATATTCTTCAAGCTTAACAAACTGCTCAAACTAAAGTACAATGTTGTGGAACCAATAGGCACGATTCGGAATACCAAAAATAGGCACAGACAACGATAAACTTTACCTCGTTTGTGTTCAAGCAACTAATAAACAGGGCTGCGCATAATCAGCTGTAAAGCAGTACCGGCGTTACTATAGAACAGCAAAGCAGTCAGGAACCATGAACATGGTACTCTGTCCCGCAAAGCAAACCAGCAGTGGAAAGCTTCTCACCAGAAGAACGTGTCGTCGTACACCGCATCATCATGACTCTGCTGTCCACCCCCAAAATGCGTAGACTGAAGTGGGATGACACTTAATTCTAGCACAAGAACGAAGCCTACAGATGTTACGTTTGCGCCCCTACAACGGAGAGAACATTAAGATACAGAGTAGGGGAAGAATCTCTCCGAAGACCGCTGTGCAGGAGCAACATCCTACTGGATTTAAACTAGGGCAAGCGCTTCAACCGAGATCTTATGTTTACAGCACGACAGGGCTTACTACGGCTCGCAAGCAAGCACGTGCAACAAGTGAATTTAACTTGAAGTGGGGTCTGTTGCACAGCCGACGGCGTTGCAAAACGGCCTCCACCCCCTCCGCCGTGCAGTGTTTTGTTGTGGTCGAGCAGCGAGCAGAAGAGCTGCCTTGGTGCTGCTGATAAAAAACCGACGGCAATGTTTAACTGGTTTACTTAGTGGGGGGTAATGAACAGCACTGATAAAAATCACCCTTCCGGGCGGAATTAACAGCATGCTCGAACAAACAAACATCAGGATTCGAGCTGTCGATCTAAAATGAAACCGCCTGGTACGAGACGCGTAGATATAACCCGAAGCGTCAACAGTCACTCAACTTTCACAATGCTTTGAATGCGGCGTGAAAAGAGTACTGACGCATACGAACCCTCTTTCTAGGTCTCATGATAGCTACGACAGCGGTAAATGTTTTGTTTGAAGGAGGGGATGGAGATCTTGGCGAGTGGCGGCTGCACGCAAATGCATATTTCTGCACGCAGAACGCCTTGGTTTCTATTTCGCAACTGCCGTGGGGTGAGTCGCCGCGGCAAGCACCCGCACGGAGGACATTCTCCTGAGTGCCAAAGCTTTTTTGACAGGGCCGTGTTACCCCCAAGCACACGAAGATATCCTTTACTATACCCCACTTGCAGCCCGCCATCACATAGTAGTGGCGCGCCGAATAATAATAATAATAATATTAATAATAATATAATAATAATATCATCAATCAATCAATAATATGCTGGCGCAAATAATATTATTTATTTTGAAGTAGCATGTTTCATGTTGTTCTGCCTGTCGTAGCAGTACATGAGGGGGCGAAAGAAAAAGCTGCTCTTGGCAGCTTTACCAGCTCCCGCCCACTTTTTGGATTGTAAGCACCTTCTCAGTTCTGCAGGGGGCTATGGGTAAGTCAGAATCAGGAGATGTGATTGTGATGACGGTGCTTAAATATGGATAAAAACTTCTTCTGCACACGTTCTATTAATTCACTACTAGTTTAGCAACCGTTGTCCAGAGGAATGTAATCTTTTGAGTGCTCGCCGGGTGAGTGAGGAGTGCTGGGCTGATGCCTGACACCACACTGCAGCTCCACCAACTCGGTCACTTGATGAAGAGTTGTTCACTGTTGACCAGATAAAGAAGAAAACTTGGACAGCACGGACCCCTACACCACTTGGCTAAACACTGATTTTTGTAGGCAAAGATAGTTGGACGACGGCTTGCGTCTAAGGACTTAGCAAGCTAATTAATAACTGATGGTTCAAATTCACACTGTTTTCAACTGCAGCCGAAGCCTACCACGTTTGTAGCATGACGCAGGCAGCAAGAACTACATGGTACATGGTACATGGCGAGCGATTGTAACTGTACTATGTAATTCACCACGATTTTGGTTGCAAGTAAATACGATAGGCGTTCGTCGTTGCCAATTAACTACAGAAGTTTCATTTCAACCAGCTCTAATGATGTTTAGCTCTAGCTAACACCACACTGCACACGAGACTTCATAGGCTTGAAGGCAAACGACGGAAGTGAAGACATTCACACTCTCACGTTTGTAGCATGTACACTAAAATCTCAAGGTAAATACAACAAAAAACGAAACAGTAGTGACATTTCTCATCCACTAAAATCTCCAACAAAAAACGCGAAACCTACTTCAGGTAAAAAAAGGATAATAAAGAAAGTCAGGCGTATAGGGCCGTCTTCTCGCGATGACAGCTGGGACTTCAGCTCTCAGAATTTCCCTGAGGTTTCCCATTTTTGACTCACACCTCACACCTTAGGTTGCGGCCCTTCTTTCAAGGCTAGTGCGACCAGTTGAGATGATATCGGTCATTTTCTGAGACACCCCTCGAGCCACGGAGGAAACTGCCCAAATCAGCACTACCCGAGCGAAGCGCGCACTTAGTTTCGCGGAAGCTATCCGCAATGTGACCACACAGCGTTTACATTGGCAATCCCACATGTCCACCTTCGCCCCAATTTGGTTGCGAAATTGTCCTCGGCTGCCACCTACCGCCTTTTTCAAATCGACTCCGCAGGTCAACAGCTGAACACGTTTTTGTTCTCATTGTGAGGCTCCTGCTCTCGGTATCGGACTTCGGCCAAGCTACACACAACAGCGGAATCTTCTAATGAATCCCTGGCCATTCCTCCACATCGACTACCTGACCTTATGGCAACACGCAAATCGACTATCTCAGTAGAGACATCTTCATTGCTCCAAGTGCCACAGTACAACCGCTTGCTGTCTCGACAGCAGGCTCTCCCGTAACACCACTTGAGTGTGAATTGTCATCTGGAGAACACATTTCTTCAGCGGACTCAAGCTGCCTCCCTCTTATTATGATTGTATACACTCTTTAGTAAAACGTTGTTATAATCGCGAGCAGTGCGCGTTCTGGACCTGCCCTTATGGGAGGAAATCACCGACCATTCTGCTAGTTCATACGGAGCGTTTGGCGGATATGACGTCACGGTCAATTTCTCCCAGTTTCCTGCAGCATTTGCTTACATTTCATAGAGCGGCGGCCTGCCTGCACGGCGAAAGCGGGGGGCAGAATTTAGGCGTAGTCACGTTTGACTCGAGAATCAGTAAAACCGGCAATGGTTGTAGCCCAGTCAGGCGTGGTTGAACTCAGGTGTATTCTGGCACTGTGGCTGTGCTGCCAGCTGTGAGCGTTCAACCGTTCAGCGGTGGGAAACTTAGGTGAGCGCTCTTGTTTGGTGGGGTTGCGGGCTTGCCTTCCAGTGTAGGTCACTGTTCGCATACCTTATACTGTCGCTGTTCTGATTGTGGCAGGTAGAATTCAGATGTTTACCGAATTCACGACCACATTCTCTTACCGGCTTGAATTTTCACTGCTTGTGCTACTCTGCTCGCTTACGCTCCTTAGCTTTGTAGACGAAACTTCTGCCCCCTTAGCACGATCGCTACGAAAAAAAACTATTGAAGTGCGATCAGTGCGTGACATTGGAGCCACAGGCAACACGTCTGCGCCTTTTGTGTGAGCGTGTGGTTCGTGAGGGCGTCCGAACATGCTGTGATGATCCTGTTGCACCCCTAATGCATCTACTACTTTTGCTTTTCTGGTAACGCTTGCTTTGTTAGGTATATTCGAACATATTAGTGGAGATAATCGGTGTTCCATAAATGATATAAATGAGAGTGGGAACGACCGGGCCATCAACCGAGCAGGAGCACTGCTTCTGTGGTCGTCTGAGTCGTTTCCCTGCGATCCATCAGGCATTTACTTGTTATTTACGGCCGCCTCAGCGTGGGTTGTATATGTATGTTCATCTCTTCCTCTTGCAGCGCCTAATGACTGCAGTCGTGGCGCCCTTAGCCTGCCTGCAGTCATCACTTGCCCTGCCACTCTTGTTGCAACATGCTGCTCATGTGTGGATGCCTCTTCTTTATGCCCATGCCTGGCTTTTAATCAGTTGTAACTGCCCACCACTGCATTCGCTCGGTGTGCTCAATAAAAGTAAGCGTTTAGAGTAACATGGCACTTGACAGACTGAAAGTCAGCAGCGCATGCACGGAAATAAAATTGTATTAGTTAAAGCCGATGCCAACTAAAACCAAACTAATCGACGGATCCAGGCAGGCTGACCTTTACAAGTCTTTCAGTGTGTACTGAAACAGTGAAGAGCTAGGAATATCCCATGCACTGAATTGTGGTCGCCCATCTGTTTTTTTAACTTTATAGATTTTTGTACCTAAAGCAGCCACTCTTTTTAATCGAAGTTTAGTTCGGGTAAGGTCGACAAATAAAATTGAACCACGCGGCGCCATGAACTGATTGACTGGAAACAAAGGTTTTTCTCACATCAGAAGCATGTAGTGTATAAAAGGTTCGGGCAGTAAATTTAGTGAATATACCAAATATTTCCATGTAGGAGAATACCCCAGCAACAAAAAAATTTTAACCCTGTCGCCCGTACATACATTTTAGCATATTTTCGCAGTGGGCATCGGTTTATATGCAAGTAGAGGCTGAATTGTAGGTCTGAAGACAGCACTTAACCTGCCTAATATTCGGCCGGCAATTTGTAGTAGCAATACTCCTGGGCTGAATGGAGACGCACTGCCTGTTGCGAAGGGAGTAATTCGACATCCAGCATAACTGAAGCCCTACGGCTGAAAAAAGGCGATGCACCTCTCTCGAAAAAGGCAGCAAGGGAAATTTGTTTTGGTAGGGATTTCCTGTCAACTGTTTCCTTAGTAGAAACTTGCTGCATCTGGGGGTTACCTCAAAACAGTTTGTCCTAAATTAGCGTTGTAGCGAAAGTCGTACGTTCCTTCTTGTGGATTCCTCAGTTTGCCTTTGATATCTCCACATCACGAAGAAGAAATTGAAATGTTAGTTTTATTGTGACTGGTTGGTTGTGATTAACATTCACCTTTTTTATTGTCTACCTGTTTGTTATTTGTGAAACGTACTTCACTGCTGTTGCGACCTGTTTATAAAAGCTGTCCTAGACAGGAAGATGGTAGTCCTTCACACCTGTGTTGTCTGAGACAAAATTAGCGTAGTTAATACTACTTGTAAAACTGAGACAGATGAAATTACTTGCACACCTGACACAGCGTTAAGGATGAGAAAACTTCCGCATTTGGCGCAAATGGTCCCCATTGTTACTCCAGTGTATGTGCGCAAGCCTCAATTCATGATTAGTGCAAGGTTTCACGTTTTGACTCCAGTGTGAGGCAGACAAACCTAATTGCATGCGCCTCAAATATCGTTATATAAACTAAATAGTATATTTGACAACCCAACCTCTTCAAATTCCTGCATTCGCAAAAAAAGCATCAGATAAGATTATTTGTTTCATTCCATAAAAAATGGCAGCTGGAAATATCTAGGTTAATTTAAGAGAGTTAACTCTCCTTTTTCGTGTTATCAGGGGCTCATTGAAAAGTTCTTTAGAATGTGCAATAGTTTGATTCAAGCAATGTCTGTCTATATGACATTTATTTTGTGCTGTAGGCCCAAAATATGAGTCCTGTTGACGGATTCCCAGTTTTTATGTGTTCCCGTTTTTTTTTTTATAATAATAATAATAAATTTGTTTATTGACCCATAGTGAGAATACAGGTATTGTCAGGTCAGCCCAAGCCAGAAAGGCTTGTCGGGCTGTACCCGGCAGTCAGAGGCAGAAACAGAAGGCGT
Organism: Haemaphysalis longicornis; assembly: GCA_013339765.2. Classification (NCBI taxonomy): domain Eukaryota; kingdom Metazoa; phylum Arthropoda; class Arachnida; order Ixodida; family Ixodidae; genus Haemaphysalis; species Haemaphysalis longicornis. The sequence continues at coordinate 31,628,250 of CM023448.1, read as the reverse complement.
ATACATCAGTGCACCGAAACCCGCCGGTAACTAGAAAAAAATATAAAACTGAACTAACACGTAGGAAAGCAAGCATTCCACATTTCAAAACAGGTTTCCACGATAAATAATTTCAAAGAACGTTTTGATTGCAACAGCAAATATGGCATCAGGAAGTGAATTGGAAGGTGGCGGCGGAACATAATATTTTCTAATGAAGCGTCCAAATCGGGGTGAAAGCATCTGGGGTACAATCGAAGCGCATATGGTGTCGTAATGGTCTTGCAGGTACAATGATTAACAAGGAAATCACTGTTCCATGAAATGAGCACAATCACTGTTTGTAAAAACAAGTTGTCAAAGGAAGCAAGTGTAACGCTGAAAGCGATTGCTGTCATTTGGAAGATTGATATTATAGCGACACTACGAAGTATGTTTTTCAAAATGGAGTTGACCTTAAACGCCACGTATGTTGAACAATGATAGTAAACAGTAATGGCATATCGTAAAGAACTGTAAACAAGTGCATAAGAATGATTTTGCGAGTCTGGAATGTCATAAGAATGTCGGCAGTTATAAAAAAATGCACGATTGTCCCCTGAGCTTACTACAGATATTAGTCAAATGCGTATTCCATGTCATATCATAGTCAAAAGAGATCCCTAAATATTTTACACTGTCCGGAATACAAAATCGGCGAACAAGTGCAGGAAGCACAAGAAGAAGGGTGTAGAAAAATGTTGTAGATTGAGTGAAATTTTGCTTGTGCGGATTTCGAAAACATACGAGCTTTGTTTTTTGTGTGTTTACCGTGATGGAATTAACATAAACAAGTTCATAACAGAATGCACATCTTTTTGAAGTGCATCAATTGATTCACAGTAAACGGGGCGTGTCGACAAAAGGACAGTATCATCAGCGCATTGAAAAATACAGCAATATGTCACCACCAAAGGCAGATCATTTGTGTAAAGATTAAACAATAGGGGCGATAAAATTGAACCTTGAGGCAAGACAGATTTTAAACAATAATTTTTAGAACTAGAGTAATCCCCCACACAAACAATCTGCGTTCTGTTGTCCAAGTAGTCCCCTAACAGTGCAATTAAAGGACCCCGGAACCCCAGAAGATTTAATTTTTCTTGCAAGAGATTATGGTGTACGGAATTGAATGCTTTGCTTACGTCAAGAAAGACGCCACATGAAACCTCGTTATTTCAAAAGCCGAATACAGCAAATCAGAAAAGTCTCCAAAGTGCAGTTGTGCATTTTCCCGGAGTGAAGTCATATTGTTTCTCGCGATAGGACATCAAACTTTTAAAAAACTGGTCATGGTTCGAGAATATTTTTTTCAAGAATCTTGGACAACGGTAGAACAGAATGGAAATAGGCCTGTAATTTTCCATTTTTTGCATATAACCTTCTTTATGTAAAGGCTTTACGAGAGCAGTTTTTAATTCCTTGGGTATAAAAGAGTGTTCTATGAACTACTTTTATCATTGCAGAAGTACTATTCTTTCAACACTAAAAAATTACGCTGCAGTTCGTGAACACGCACTTTATCGATACCAGGTGCTTTTATTTGGGCTAAGGCTAATAAGATGTCACAAGGTTTGCTGCCGTCATCGGGGGAGGTAAGCTGAAGAAATACTTACTCCTAACATTCGGAGAGCTTCAGGTCTGTCAAATGGCCCCCAAAGGCACCTGCGAGAAAAAAGTGTTCCAATTATTCTCCACCGTGTCTGTACGTTGCTGAAATTTTTAGTGATTACTGGCCGCTGCAGACTTTCGAGTATTCCGACCGAGTATTTCATTAATGGTAGACCAAGCGCTCTGGGGCAATGCTTGTTTACTATCAGGCATCTGGAATGTCATAAGATGTGAATAGCTTGGCCCCATTGAAATTGTCAGTAATGAGTTAATACAAGCTTAAAGGCAGCAGTGAAATTTCAAACTGTTGCAAAAATTTCAACCTGGTCAAATGTATTTTGACGTATATAAGTACTACCAGATCAACCGGGATACGTCTGGTAGCCGTGTGAAATTCGTTTTGAAGTACAGCGTTTCAAAATAGCTCTATCGCAGGCAATACTGCTATCTGCAGGAGGATCACGTGAACAGCCATAAAATGGCAGTGGACATTGAGAATGGAAGATCTTGGTCGTTTGGCCAGCTAAGCGCAAGCCGTCCAACTCTGCTGCTTATTCCTCCTTGGGCTGCTGGCTTGGGCGAGGTGTTGCCATGCAGGTTTTGCCTCCCCTTCGGCAACTGGCGAGTTTCGCTGGCAAGTTTCAATGTGACTTCAGTTGGGCCGTAATTGCCGCGCTCATATCAATTTCGGTTTGAACATAGCAGACTTTTCATGGCACATTGCACTGTAGATAAGGGTATTTCAGCTGAATTATTTTGTAACGTGCATTTTATCAATGCAGACTATACGAAAATGAGTTTTTCCTAACGTCGAAATTTTTAGTGCAGTTGGCAATCAAAACAGCTGAGTACAGAGCTTACAGATTTGTCATTAAGAAGCAAGAATATGACACCCTACCACTGCATTGCAATCGAAGCATGCGGTTGTCACTGTGATTCCCAAACCCAACAAACTTGTTTATATTGATAATGTGCCAACCATATTCCTAACTTTCTTAAGAAAACTATTCGAATATTTCCCGAACCTTTGTTTCACGTTATAACTCGACCGCTACCCCCCCATGTTCGGCGTTCGTGGATTTTTATCACAACACAGCGTGCTCACCCAGATCAAAGCATCGATTCTGGATAATCTCTGCAAAATTTACCTTAGTACCATCCTCACTCTAGAATTGAGAATGTCACGCACACCGCCATCCTGCATGGACTCCGAACAACCAACTGTGGTGCGAAAACTTACTACTCTGCCGGGCCTTCTTAGCAAACCGAACAGCTGCTATACGCCTCGCGCCCAGTCTGTGCGACCCTTTTCCAACTCGTGCCAAAGAAATACCTCAGGAGTCTGTAGTATTCCCATTTTTGTTCAATGCAGTTATGCAACTTCCTGCCACGGCCTCTTTTGTCCCCAACCTCGAGCATGCCTTGCTTGAAGACGACCGCACATTCTGAAACAAAACCAGTTAACCTGGCTACAGAGAAGACCGACTACTACAAGCTGACTGTATTCTCGACATTCCAGCAATGATAAATTACCTGGGCCCCCCACAAGTCGGCACTTCTCGTTGTGTGTGCCGGCACCCTCGGCAGACCCTGATAACCAACCCGTGACCGAACTGTCACGTGAACCTCGATCCTCATAAAGCAAGTGACCTCACACTGCATATTCGGTGTCCCCCCCCCCGTACAGACTGGTCCAGGCCTGCCCTTCTCCCCTAACTGCACGTTATGATCGCCAAGCCATCTCGGAATAATTTGAAATCATGAACACAACCTCCACGAACAACACACGCGCCGACGGATAAAAGCCCTCCCACAAGGCCGAATCACTTACAGCACTCTTGCGTCAACCTCCAGCCGCATGAACGCTTAAATCGAGATGCCTTCATCAGAAGTCTTCTAAAATAGCCCTTGATGGCCCAGCCTTTACACCTACGGACCGCCTAGTCTGGCTGGGTCTTTATAACACCCTCGTCGAATTATTCAAAGCGCAGGAAGTTAACCAACTTCCCGGTTTCGCTGTATTATGTCAAATAGGCATTTCAAATTGAGATTTCAAGTTTCAATGGGCGAAACTGCCAGTGGTCATTGAGGCCCTCAGTACTGAAAAGACATTGATAAATTCTGAGTACATGGGTATTTTATCTTGCTCTGATACCTAGACGCACGGGCGTTTTCGAGTTTTGCCCCAATTAGAAAAGCCGCGATGAATCCCGGCTCTTATAAACCCGCCTGCTTGTGCTCAGCACCACAACGCCTTAACCGCTGCGCCAACACGGCCGAACACGAAGTGTTCGCATTGCTAATGGTAACGACGTATCTAAATTACTTAAGCCTCACATAACTGCCACATTGACGTCTTTTTAAATCCACTCTGTCATCACGAACAGGTGAAACAAGAGCATCTAACAATTGGTGTCAGGGCGAAGAAAACACTATACTCGGAGGCAAAAACCCAATGGTCCCACTTGTGAAGGAAAGTTTGACATCAACCTAAATGCAGCCATACGGCTACAAAGGAGCTTTCCTTTGTAGCCGTATGGCTGCATTTAGGTGGATGTCAAACTTTCCTTCACAGAAACTTACTCCACCTTGGGGATTTCCCCTAAATCTGGTCGATTAATGGTCCCACTTGTAATCTGTTTCCAACAACACGTGTTACTGTTGTCATGAGCCTAGCTATACTGGAGCGGGCGGCCTCAGCCGTTTGAAATGCTGCAAGGCTACGCATGAAGTATTGGTCAGAGTTACATGAAACCACCAAATGTGAGAGTTGGAATTCTACAAGCCACGTCTGTGTGCTCCGCAGGCACCCTTGCTGGCCATTATCAGACGCAGCTTCAGCACCAGCGGCTCGTTTCCTTGGCGCGCTAAACAGATCCCGCCCCTCCGAAGACTGATCTGCCTGGTCGCAAACGACGGCAACTTCCGGGTCAACTGGTCCAGGCTCCGATTGAATTGCATATGCAATTTGGCGGTACCACACTGCATAATCGGGTACCCACAGAAGAAAAAAAAGCTCCTCACTTGGTTCAGAACAGTCCGAAAATTTTGTTTTTGCAGGAGGCTGATTCTACCGGTCACCCAACATACGTGCACGCGCGCAGTTTTTTGCCTTTTCTTTTATTTATGAGTTATGCTAAATAGAGGGAATTAAGCAAAATTGCAATTTGTTTTCCTATAGCGTGTGTACTTCGCGAGAAATAAATTGTGAGTGTTGCACAGGTAAACCGGCGGCTTCCGGTGGCTGCAGTTTTGTAGCGTGAGCTGCACTCGCCGAGGTTGAGCAGTTTAACCTGGCTCCTGGACAGCCGCTTCTGCGCACGCGAGGAGCCGGGACATCACACGGCGCACAGAATGGTGCTCGGTACCCGGCATCTCTCACACACCCCACGCGCCCCGTGTCTTTGCCTGACCTCCGTTCCACATGTGGCCGCCCGGTCCACTTGATGATCATAAGAGGCGTCGCCGGTTGTGGAACCAATGGCCGGTGCGTCGCAGCTACACCGGTGCGCGCCTGTGGAACCAGCTAAGCTCTGCGGTGATTGGTGACGCTGTGCCGAGCTGTGTGATATATATAATTGTATCAAGTAGTGCGCATACTGTGTGTGTGTCCTTGAAGCAGCAGTAAGCATGATAATCCAGCTAATGATAGACAACGAGGAAAGCTAAGAATAGCAGCTGAACCTTAGCTCACGCTACGCATATCCTGGCGTAGCGGAGCTAAGCCACTGCTATTTCTTTTTCCTACATTTGGGGCTTTGGGCACAGCCAGGTGTAGTTCATCTGACAAAAACGTGTTTAAAAACAAACGGTACACCAGAAGGGCAAACAGTGTAAAAAAGTTTTGGGTGCCGCCGTGAACGAAAAATCCGGAAAAGATTGCTAATTACGCTCGACGGGAGATTTTCGCTTTCTTTGGCGCCGCTTATATCCCATCCCCAGTAGGGACCAACGCCTAAGTAACAGGAATTGTCTTTTACCTATTTCGAGATACGGCCATAAAATATGGCACGTCTAGAAAACACACACACACACACACACACACACACACACACACACACACACACACACACACACACACACATATATATATTTATGTGTATACGCAAAAACACTGAATGAGTGCATTTTTTCTAAATATCGCTAAATTTAAAAATCAAACTAAAAACCAGACTCGATTTTTGTCCAAATTGTGGAGATGAGACTCCTCAATGCAATCCGAAACCGTGCTGAGAAACATGGTGAATTATCTTCTTTGTGAACAAATTATGAGCGACTGGAATCATGCTTTTGAGATGCCTCTCCGCGCCGTGTGCTTCGCTAGTACTGTGGCCTTTAGGGCTTCGCGCATCGATGAAAAACTGTCTGTTCCCATTCTGTGGCCAAACCGGAGATTTTGCATCAACGTAATCCTCTTTAGTGGTGACAATTCGCTGAATTAGCGGTCGAACAGCTAGGCGTGTGGGGAAGAACCGCCAAAAAGCTCGACTTTGGCGGCGTAACAGTTTTGTTTGCAAAAACAAAGAGCAGCTCAACACAACGAAGAGTTTTCATGGAGTGACGAGTTCTTTAACTGACCCAGTGCAAGGCGGCTGGAACAGAGGGCGGCATCGACCTCCTAATGATGATATAGTCAAAACTCACTGCCTTTCCTTGACGCGCGCATTTTCGCTAGCGACGCGTATTCATCACGGTCCAGCAAAGAAATTACGTCTGCTTCTCTGAGGGTACGGATATAAACACCATGGGCATACCTAGGAAGCTAGCGAGCTTTTCCACATGAAAAACCAAGATGCCAGAAGCGGCTGTGACACGCCCATCGTTGAGAGGCGAGTGTGTGAACTTATCGGGAGTCTCGGTAAAATGATGGTTGCATAAAGCACGTAATGTTTTGAGCTGTTTTAAATCTTGTTTTTACTCTTTAGAAACCGATCCTGTGTATTCTTCAGGTACACTACACGGTACAGTGGGTACCTTTCTTGTGCCCCTTAGAAGACATTGGTGGGGTCTGTTTTACTGTGCCAACGCACAAGTTCCAGATAAAATATTATAAACGTTTTTTCTCAATTTTATGGTTGTAGTCACGTGTCCTGCGACGCCTAAAGAGAAAACAAATGTTTTTAATGTTGCCACCTTTTCCTGCAAATTACCCGGCTTCGCGTCCGTTGCACTTCGTGCGAAAACGCTCACGCCTGTAACCTTTTGTGATTGTTTACTGGTGATGTGACCGGACTTCTGTGATAACAAAATTGCACAGCGAGCTTATTCACGCTATACGCCTCGAAAGCTGCCTGTGGGGCGCCACTGAAATACCCCTAGCGACCCGTTTCGACAGCAGTCGCGGGAAGTCTCCGGCCCGCTCACCACTGTCGCCGTTACTTTTGTGGCACGTTCGGGACTGATATTTTCCGTTTGTGTGCGTTGGAAATACATATTTTTGTGAAGAATTCACTCTATTCGTAAAAGTGGTGTATTTAGGGTAGTTTAAATGCCTAGTACGCGATCTCAGTGTCATAAGTGCCAGGTGTGTGTCACAGCCTGGCGTTGCAAAACGACACATGCCCGGAGCTCATTGTAATTCCACTGGCCTGAAATTTACGAACAGAACCTCCGTAAGTAGCGTTCATTTAGATGATCATTGCTATGGCTATGCACTACGATGTAAATCGGTTTCGTGAGCTTACATAATATAGCAACTTACACAACGAAGCAACTTGGCCCCACGGTCGATTTACCAAAACGTTGGAGCCTATCCCTCGTCATGAATTTCAACCACATCTGCGACTGCGAGTCGGTGTGGCGGGTGTGAGGGCGCTTCGTCAGCGGGCCGCTGAAGACGCGCGTGTTCCTTCCGCCATCTTTGCAATCGGCGCTTTGCGACCGTCGGTGGGTACCTCCAGCACCGTTTCCACTCGGAGCTTCTTGACGATGGCTTGAATGGCCCGAGGTTCTGGGCAGGTACGTGTTTGGAACACCGAGCCAGAAGTGAGTCGGCGTTATCTGGTGTAAGGAAGGTCACTCTACTTTGGCTAAGGTTGTGTTCGCTGCTACTAGTGGTGCACTTGTGTCTTCGGTTTCTGGCACAACGGGACTAGTTAGGAACACAGATGAGGTAACCTCTTCCGAACACTAAGATTCATTCTTCGAAAACTGCTGTTGCTGACCTTACCTTTTCTTAGCCCTTGTCTCTCGCGACAGCTGTGCCTGATGGGGATAAGCGCAAAACGCAGTTGCCTTCCCGTCGGGGGTCCAACGGGGTTCTTCACCCCTAAGCCACCCTAACCGACGCACGCCTACGTTTCTGCATGTCTGCAGTGTCCTGCAATGCCGGCTCGCTTCTCAAGAGCAGAACCTAGCATCGCATGTCGTTCTTCATGGCCTCGCGCCGCAGGGATGAGATCGCGTAATGGGCTGCGACGTCGTCAAGCGAGGCCTCTCTCTGAAATAGAGAAAAGCGCGGAATTCCGCCGAAGTAGAGTCTCTGCGATCAGTGTAGGAACCCTGAATAGTCCGACCGAGAAGGGATCGATGGCGGTGAGGTGCGGAGTCAGCCTTAAGATTTGACCGAAAGTGATTAGCCAATAGCAGTCGGATCCAACTATTATAGTAATACGGTCGTCCATGTAAGCCGATGTCAAAAGAGTGTCAGCGAGGAAAACACCACGGCCGTGCCTGCATCTTATAATTTATACTGCAATCGGAGGACTCCTTCCTAGGCACATGCTTGGCATCTCCAGGGCGTCGTTGGTAACTTGCTTCTCGTTGTTCTGGCTGGCCACCGTTACCGGCACGCGAGGGCACTTCTCAGCTGTTGTGGGGTGGCTCTTGCCAAAGGCTAACAGCTTCGGGTTCTCTACGCCTACAACGAAGCAGCCCAGAGCACGCGATATATCCCGTTGAATGGATTTTGCGCTTTAACTAAGACAACTCTTTCCAGCCGCTGACCCGTCGGACCCATTGGCCAAGCGCTCCAAGTCTGTAAGTATACTGCAGCAGGCCATGTGATGCTGGTGGAGGCTGTAGCGACTGAAGATGCCGAGTCACATGGTCAAGGCACGGTGAAGCGCATACTTGACCAAACAAGTGAGCTGGCTTGGTAGCTTTAAACGGATCTGGCTGAGCCACGTCGACCAGCGGCCTTAGATGCCGGTGCGAATAGCGGCTACAGGACAAAGTTGTAGCTGTCTGGCAGGCACGTGCAACATGATTCTGCCTTCCGCACCAGAAGCCTGCTTGAAGTCGCCGTCGCTTTTCATCTGATGGCACATTCGCGGTCGACTACGTGATCCCATGTCTGGCCCGTCACAAGGGGGGAAACAGCCCCGATGAGGACGAGGCGACGACTCCGCTTGTAGCGCTGCGGTCGATGGTGGAAAAAAATCCTCATGCAGTGTCTGCCGGGCGGCCGTGGGTTAACTCAGCAGCCATGGGGTCGACTCAAGTCGACTGCGTTTAAGTTGTCCGCAGACATCATGCTCACCTCGTCTATGATCAGGCATTTCACATTGTGGAAGGCCCCGCGTAAGGTGTTCCACTCGCTGGCGCTGAGGCCTCCGTCCTTGTTACGGCCGGTGGTCTTCCGAGAGAGCTTTAAAGCCGCGTGCACCGTGGTTGCTCCCACTCCGCAGATGACGAACGCGTTGTAGGCAGTGTTGTTGCTGGTGTGTCTGTGCCGGTTGTATAGGTCCAATGCAAGCTGGAGGAAGAACGTGTTACGGCAACCGTGCGGTACGGTGAAGAAGCCCTGTAACGAAGGTGCTGACGGCGTCGTCTGCCGGTGGATGATCTCGTGCAGTAGCTCATGTTGTTCCACGTTTGTCATCCTCATCAATTTGTAGTATTTGTCCAAGGCCCATGGTGTCCTGGGGCTTGGGCACGGCCGCGCACGGACTCGCGTGTTTGATCAGGTGCACCCTGTCTTGGCTCAAGATGAGTAAGGCGTCTTCGTGTTTCGGGTGGACGATCACGGCAGGAGGAGGTGCTGCTCCTTCTCCTTCTTCTTCTTCTTGCGCCCTCTTCTCCGCGGCGCTTCCGCTACGGGAAGATGACGACGGTGGTTGAACGCCACGCTATCTCGTCACGGATTCTTTGGTCGGCCAGTCCCTACGGGCATCCTGCCACAATCATCATCAGCGGTGCCTTGCCAAACAGCGCAGTGGGGGCGTGGACACCGCACAACGGCAGCCACATAACGGCGGAGGTCATTACTACGACCATAAGCTGCCCTGCATTTAAAACTATCCGACTTGTTCTGTGAATTTATTACTGCACCGTTGCCCGTAAAAAATTCCATTCCAAAAATAACCTCGCGGCAACAGTTAGACGAAATGACGAACGCGGTCGAGTGCGTCGTGCTGTGTAGGGTGACGAGTGATGTGCACGTTCCACATGGCGTTACGGGATGACCTCCTGCTGTGCTTATTAGGAGACCCTCCCCTCTGGTCGTAACTTTCTTCAGCTAGGACGCAAATGATGCGCTGATTAATGTGTAATCGTCTCCCGTGTTTAGGAGGGCAACATCATCAAAGCAGTCGATAGACAACCGGACTTCGGATGCTGCCCGGCTGCGTCGGGGCATCGTGTATCGGCGTGTACTTGTCGGTCCTGAACTATGCATCGTCGTTGTCTTGGGCTTCTCATTAGCAGGCCCGGTAATGTCCTGTACACGTTGCACGATTGGCCTGCTGTCGTGTTCGGGTGTCACGTCAGTTGTACATCGGGTCGTTGGGTTGAGGCCACGGTGTTCGATGTGTCTTCGCGCCGTGGGAGGATTTTCGTTGTTCCGCCTGTGTGCCACTTCACCTCCAGAAGTTGCTGCTTTTACTTTCTCCCGCGTGGACTGGAGGACGTTGCAAAATAGAAATCAGCAGGGCTACCGCAGTTCGGCGACTGGTACGGGCAGGGTAACGGGCATCGCTTCACACGCACTGGATCTGGGTTGGTGTTGAAGAGGTATTCGATCTCAGTAGGGCGCTGTCCCGGTAGGTGGCGAAGTGCGTCGACGGAGAATCCACCCAAACCGAGCCTCTCCTAAGGGCAGTGACGGTAGATGTGGTCGGCCTCTCGGCAGTGGTAGCACAGCGGGCGATTATAGGGCGTCAGCCACACGTAGGCCTGTCTCGGCGCCTGGTATTGGACTAAAAGGGGATTTGCGGGCAAACGTGGACGGTGGTATGGTTGGGCCTCTTGGTGACGGGTTGCAGCAATGCAGGGTCGACGAAGAGCTGCGGAGTAGGTCACCGGTCATGGCTCGCGGGGTGCTTCAGATGACGTAGCATACTCCAGTGCCTGTTGAACCTCTTCTCGGGTGACGTGAGTCAGGAAAGCCACTTGAGGTTGCGGCGTCATTGTAAAAATCTTTTGAAACTCCTGCCTAACAACTGCTCGGATGGTCTCGCGCAATGTATCGGAGCTTACAGTGGCCGCACCGATGGTCTCCGTGAACAGCACGTTGACAGGGCGGTCGCACTGCCTCGTTCGAATTTCAAACATCGTCTCTATCGCGACAGCTTTAGACGCTAATGCAGCCACTGTTTCAGGGGGTTGCGGACAAGGCGAGCAAAGAGTTCTTGCTTTACTCCTGGCATAAGAAATCTGAGTTTTATTTCATCCTTCATTTTAGGGGCAACGCGGCAAAATAGTTTCTTCATTTCTTCAACTATGATCGCGACTTCTTATTTGGGGTGTTGCGTTCGACTTTGAAGCAAAAGTGCAGATCGTTCTTTTGTCACCATGGTAATAAAGGCTACAGGAACTCGCTTTTGAATTGAGTGCAGTTGGTCAAAGACCTCTCATGGTTTTCGAACCAAGTCGGAGCTGCATCTTTTAAGCAAACTATGTCTGCGAAAGTTTCTTGGACTCGGTGAGAAGCTCCTGCGACGGTCATTCGGACCCTACCCAATTCTACGGGTTGGTCAACTTACCTACGAGGTGATACCCTAAGCTGATTCCGCAACATCACGATGACGCACGCGGCCCGAAGTAGCCGAGTTGGTTCTCCTCAAATCTTACTACGAAAGATGACTGTCTTTTTTTTTTGTTCGGACTGCCCTTTATTGCAGCATCAGGTCGATGGTTTCTTAGAGGGGCAATGCTAGGAACCATGTTTTGGGCTTGTTCGTTGCTTATAGGCTGCGCCTCGCCTGGTTATCTGGGTTATCCGTGAGCCAAGTGAAGCACATGTACCCTTCTTTTATGCCGCACGTGTTATCTGCTTTGATAGGAAGAGGGATTAGAATTAACTTCAGCAGCCTAAAATCATCTTTGATATACAGGGTTCTGGGCGCAATTCGGCTGTTCGAAAACCCTCGCGCCGTCAAATAAATGCCAGAAGAGAAGAGAAGACGCCGTGGCAATAGCCTAATCGACGCTCGCCTGCGCACGTCACTTTTTTGTCGGTTGCTTTGCCGGCTCTCTATTCTTTGAGTTGTTGAGGAAGCACAGGTTCGCTCCAAAAAACTTGTTTCCCTTGAAGACAACTGTGTCGTCTTCATCTTCGTGATGATATTACCGTTAACGACCGCAGAAATCATCGCATTTTTGAAAGCATGACACCGCAGCGTCAATCAAATCACACGACGTAGCGCTTGCCGCCACTCGTTTGTCGTGAAGTCACGTTGATAATACTAGTAACTTTTGATGCCGAGAAACTCTCCTGTGCGCCTTGGGGTAATGTCGTCTCGTTGGAGAGGAATGAAACGAAGCTTGTTTTTCTGCACCTACAAGTGATTTTGCGAGACAGGAGACACTACATGCAGCATAGAGATCGCGTGCGTCACAGCGGTGTTTGCAGGGCACCACTGCGCTCGAAACGGTCGCACAGCACGCTGAGCTGCCCCTAAATATCGCGGCCGATTTTTGAAAGGCAGTGACTCAGTCCGTGAACTTTATCCCAGCACTGCGGGTTATCTTCCTCCCTGCTCTCAGGGCGCTTGATTCGATGGTGGGGACGGCAGTGGAAGATGTTTTAACACCTGCGACGACCCTTACAAAGTATAACTGACGGCTATATTATTTCATCCCCGCATACAACAGTTAAGTGGAAGACAGTGAGTTGAATTTGAACTATCCAGACTGAGGAATGGTATTCACGTTGTTTGTCCCAGTGACCGCTGCATGTCTTGTAGGAGTCCAAAAAGTATCTTGTTTAGCTGTTCATGACGTTTTGATCATCACATTAGGACAGCTAACACACTTCTATACGACATCTTGGCAAGACCTCCAAGATGTCTACGAAACACCAGGTCAAAATTTCTATAGACATTGTGAAGACGAGGTATAGGCATCGCACAGATGGGCTAACGTGACGCTATGCCTGAGCTTTAAGACGTTTTAAGTGCGAATGCACTTCTTAAGCGAGCCTGAATCGTCCGCCGCTGTCGTCCGCATAGCAACAGCTGCGGGTGCGCGCGCTCCTCGTCTTCCCTAGCAACGGGGTGAGATGGGCGCGCGCTGCCTGGCCGCGTCCCCATGGCTCATTCTTGTTGTTGTTCCTGCTGACATGGCACATACCCACGTGGGGGATTGGCCAGGAATCGGGCGTGAGAAGGGCTAATGCACCCGCTTAAAGGAGTACTGACACGAAATTTCAAAGCTGAGATAACTATGTAAAACGCTTCCTTTTTATCAGGAGATATCTCTCAGCAAGTTTTAACAGCAACCGTTGAGCGAAACATATTTAAAATCCATTTTAATCTTCGCCCGCACGAGAAAGCCCAGAGCGGGTCAATTGTTACCGTGCCCCAGTACCCCATGGCTCATTCTTGTTGTTGTTCCTCCTGACATGGCACATACCCACGTGGGGGATTGGCCAGGAATCGGGCGTGAGGAGGGCTAATGCACCCGCTTAAAGGAGTACTGACACGAAATTTCAAAGCTCAGATCCGCTCTAGCAATCTAGTACAACGACAACACAAATAGGTGTCTGTGAATAAATGCATCTTTCTTTCTTTGTAGTTGTGTGTGTGTGTGTGTGTGATCTCTCTTTCGCGAACATTACCGAACCACGCAAATTCAACTCGTGCATTCGCACTTTCACATTCTTCCCCTCGGGGAAATGCGGGGAATTTTTTCAAGTCATTCTCAAGAGACTGCTAACATTCAAGAGACTGATAAAATTCCCATAAGCCGTTTACAGGCCGAGTACTAGAAACCTTATATCTATCTGGATTGAAAGCAACAAAACCTTTATTCCCTGTTTTTACAGTATTTTCCAAAATCTTGCACACAATTTACGAGGCGACATCTGAGCTTGCCAGGTAGAGAAATAATGTTATTTAAAGATGTTTTCTAGCAGTTGTGGAGGGAAAAATGAAAACCATCTCACACTAGTTCACGCCAGCGTTTTTGTTGTCATCTTACTATCATCTTATCAAGATGTCACCAAGAAGAGTGGTATAGCTTATACAGAGATTATATAGAAATGGCGTAAGTAGACTAAGATAGCGCAGATATAACTGATGACATCTAAAACAACTTTGATATTGCATGAATGGGACAGCCTAATCGCATTTCACTATATTTCGCTTAGCCTGAGAAATGTGAGCGAGCTAAAGCTTCAAGATACCTTAAATACAACAATCAGCACACTCAGCAACTTGTGCAAGACTAGAAATTTTGATATTCAAATAAGTTAAGACCAGTCAAAATAGCACAAAATGTGTCCATAAGATGTGGAAGTAAATGAAACTTAAACATTAAAATTGAAGCAATACAAAGTTTCCAGAGATTGGTAGTTTTGCTTGCTTTTAATAAATGTGATGACCAACTTCCCATTAACTTATCAAGATATACGACCACGCGTGTACGTTTATAAATTAGCCAGGAGCGTTTACCCGGAATTTGAATTTGAATTTGAAAACTGATTTGAATTTGAATTTGAAAACTGACGAGCTGGTTGCCACAAATGCACAACACCTATAATGCATCGGATGGTCTGTTTATTCATATGGCGCACTCAGCCTGGTGTTTTCTTTCCTTCTTCACTTGCCACCTCGTCTCCCACCTGTCGAAGAATTCACTATGATAACTCTCCCCTAGGTATGACGTTTTCGCGCTTGACATTTCCTGACCACAAACTCTTAGACAGCTACACGAACAACGTTTTAGGTTATAACAATTCTCATTTCGGGATTTAATCATGTTCCCGCCACGTTATTGGGACACGTCCGGTAGACACCATTATAAATCAGTTGCCGCGATAATTTGCAGTATCTCATGCCAAAGTAAATGGAGGCAACACGTTCTGTAAGCTCATCGTTCTAGCTCTATTGGAACCAACACCGTTTAGACGAAGCCATGGGCGTAAACAGTGGTTGCTAAAAAGGCACAGCTCCACCTAAAAGCCCAACCAGAAAAGTTTCCCTCTTCTACCCGTTTTGTGCCCTTCCCTCGAAACGCAACAAGTTCTCCTCCCTCAAAAAAAATCGTGCCGACGACCATAGCTCCACTACACTAGCTCATATTTGAAAGCTCCTTAAGACATTTGGAAGCTCCTTAAGTGACCAGGCACGTCTTGCGTAGGTAGTTAAGAGACATTAAAAGTATTAGTCTTCAACACTAAGCTAGAAAAGACGTGTTCACGATAATGACTGCAATACACCTAGATAATATCTCGTTATTGAAAGCGCCTTCAATACTTTTTAAAACGCTATCTTTTAGCTATCTTGCAATCAACGCAATGTCTACGTCTTCAATAGCTCCACATCTGACACATCTTTTGGTGATATCTTTCAGCTGTCTACACAAAATGTACGGTACACATCTCATGATAGACATTTTGTAGGTGTCTATCAACTACGAAAAACGTCTCGTACACGTTGAGCTGCGTATGTCTTCTAGCCATGATAGCAAAGGGGACTTAACACCCAAGAAGCTCAAGACATTGGAGATCTTGCACAGGTGTCCTGTAGCTGTCTCTCATAAGCAATCTTGAAGACGGGAGGAAATAGGCGTCTTACAGGCAACTTTCATAGCGCTAGATGTGTAAGAACTAACAACACCATCATAGACATCTTTAACACGTTTTGAGTTCAGTGGGTGTGTGAAAGCGACATTTTCTTGCTCCTTTGAAATAATTCATTTTTGGCAACGAATATATAAATGACTTTACAATCAAATGGTGATACTGTTACCGTTTTATGTGTGCAGTCATTTGTATAACAGCTGGGACTTAGTAGGTTAGAGACAATGAATATTTTCCTAAACTATCTTGTGACACTTTTTACTTTTTGTATTCTGTTGTACGTTGTACCTTATAAGCTGTAAGGAGCCTAAACACAAAAACCAACAACTAGTCGTTTATATTAAGCAGGAAAACAAGAATCTAGGAGCGCTTGAGAAAATGAATGAACGTGCTTTGTAGCCGAAAGCCTGGTGATACATATAACTACTTCTTTTCTAAAACAAGGGATCTGCACTGATATCTTCGGAAACATTTTTTGCCATTTCACACGCACTACTTCAACCACAATATTTTCTTCTACACTGCGTATACTTCTATTTGCTTTCATTGCTGTGTCTTTCGATGGGAAATACGTCTGAAAACCGACTTGCACACGCCCCAGCTTTCTTTGAATCTGGATTCTGCGTTGGTACCGCGTACGTATTCTATTGACGGGTGTAATGTCTAGGTGTTACGTGCAACAAACACTTCCACGACATTTACGTTCCCACTTTATAGTATTGTGAATTTTATCAAGCGGGCACATGGCACCTTGAAGATACCAATTCCTGGCCACTCCTTTACGTGCGTATGCACCACTAAGAAAGGAAGAAGAAATCTGTTAACCTGGAAAGTGTGAAAATGCCAAATTTTGTAGTGCAATGGCCAAACAGTCCGCCGCTCCAAGTTCAAATTCACTTTGATCCCACAATCTGTTTCTTTTTACTTACTTTTTACTGCAGGGGATATTGTAGAGCAGAGAAATACAAGAATCGCGGCGCTTTTTCGCAGAATTGGGCAATTCCCACTTTTTTTCTTCAATAGTGCGCTGGTTAGGGGGTTCCACTCCATCAACCTTTCTAATATTTGCGGGGCTCAGGGTGAATTCCGCAAACCCACACTTTCCTTCTAACGAATCGCTCAGCAACACTGTTTTATCGGAGTAACGAATGAGAAAAAAATAACAATGTTACTGACTGCTTCAATTCAAGATATTACGGATTAGTCAGCTGAACGTTTTAAGGTTTTACGGTGCAACCTCTAATAACAGTACACCGCGCAAGAATTCTTCTGCACGAAACTTGCACTAGCACCAATTGAGTCACTTGATGTTCGTTTGTGATGTGTTGACTAAGCTGGCCTTCGCTGTCACTGCAAACTAGAGTTCTTTGTTTTGTCGGCCTAGGCGTCTGGTACATTTCACTGTGATATTGTCACGAAGACAAGGACGATGCAGTTGTCTTGAATGAGAAACACGTTTATTGGAGCGAACTTGTGCTCCCCTAACAACTCAAAAGAATACAGAGGTGGCGATGCAGCGGTCAACAAAGTGACTTGCACAGGCGAGTGTCGTCGAATCGAATGCCCCGGCGTCCGCACTGCAGGCTTTTTATCTTTTGGCGCGCGTTGTTCTCGAAACGTCGATTCGCATCGAGAACATTGTAGATCCAAGAAGATTATTCTGGGCTGTTCAAGTCAGATCGGAATGCTCTCCCTATCACAACAGATAACACATGCGGCACAGAAAGAAAGAATGGAACACGCGCTTCCCTTGGCGCAGAGATAACACAGACCGGCGCAGCCGGGCGGTAAAAGCAAAACACAAATAAACAAACCCAATGTATGGTTCGCGGCATTACCCCCCCCTCTAAGAGTGCATCGTCCCGATGCTAACATAAGCGACAGTCCGAACAAATATAAATAAAAGTTCGTCATCGTCCGTAGAAAGGTTTTAAGCGAACCACGTGGACGACTTCAGGCCGCGTGCGTTGTCGTGATGTGCCGGAGTCACCATCGGGGACCACTTCGTAGGTAAGTTGGCCAACACGTCGTAGAATCTGGTAGGGTCCGAAATACCGTCGCAGGAGCTTCTCATTGAGTCCGCGTCGTCGGATGGGAGTCCAAACCCACACACGATCCCCTGGTTGGTACACGGCGTCTCGGCGTCGGAGGTTGTAGCGGCCCGCATCCACCAGCTGCTGGTCCGTTATACGAACTCGAGCGAGCTGGTGGGCCTCCTCCGCCCGTTGAAGATATCCGTGGACGTCGGCGTTGAGGTCGTCGTCTTCTACGTGCGGAAGCATGGCGTCGAGCATCGTAGTCGGCCTTCTACCGTAGACAAGCTCGAACGGCGTCAGCTGCGTCGTCCCCTGGATAGCCGTGTTGTACGCAAACGTGACATACGGGAGCACTTCGTCCCAAGTCTTATGTTCAACGTCAACGTACATTGACAGCATATCTGCGATTTTCTTGTTCAGACGTTCTGTTAGTCCGTTCTTTTGGGGGTGGTACGCCGTCGTTCTTCGGTGATCCGTGTTGCTGTAGCGTAATACTCCTTGCATCAGCTCCGCAGTAGATGCCGTTCCGCGGTCTGTGATTAGGACTTCCGGGGCTCCATGTCGCAGCACAACTTGGCTTATAAAGAACTTCGCCACTTCTTGTGCAGTCCCCCTCGGAAGGGCGGCGGTCTCTGCGTAGTGCGTCATGTAGTCTGTCGCTACGACAATCCACTTGTTCTGTGATCGTGACGTAGGGAACGGGACTAAAAGGTCCACTCCAATCTGTTGAAATGGTCTCGATTGGACGGCGATCAGTTGCAGAAGTCCGGCGGGTCTTGTCGGCGGCGTTTTTCGTCGCTGGCAGTCACGGCAGCTCCGGACGTAGTGGGTGACGTCAGAGGTAAGGCCGGGGCAGTAATACCTCGCCTTGAGTTTTCCAATAATGCGGGCTGTGCCCAGATGTCCGGAAGACGGGTCGTCGTGGCACGCTTCCAAACTTTCGTCAGGAAGGTCCGCGGGGATGACGAGAAGGTAATTCGCTCTTGTTCCGCTGCTGAAATTCTTCTTCACAAGGACGGAGTTTCTCAGGCTGAATGCTGGTAAGCTGCGTTTGAAGGTCCTAGGTACGGTGAGGTTGCATCCCTCGAGGTACTCGATTATGACGCGTAAGTCGGGGTCGGCACGCTGCTGGGCGGGTAGGTCGCTCTCCGTCACGATCCCGAAGAACGCGCTGTCTTCATCAGAGTCTTGTGGTGGTGGGTCGACGGGGGCGCGGGACAGGCAGTCGGCGTCGGAGTGTTTCCTGCCGGATTTATAAACGACTGTAACATCGAACTCCTGCAGGTGCAAGCTCCACCGCCCAAGACGGCCAGATGGTCCCTTCAAATTGGCGAGCCAACACAGCGCATGGTGGTCTGTTACAACCTTGAATGGCCTTCCATACACGTATGGGCGAAATTTTGAAATCGCCCATATAATAGCCAGGCACTCTTTCTCAGAGGCAGAATATTTTTCTCCTCCTTCGACAGACCACGGCTGGCATAGGCATTCTCCCTTTCGCAGCCGCTTTGCTTTTGGACAAGGACGGCACCCAAGCCTATATCACTGGCGTGCGTGTGCATTTCCGTTTCGGCATTTTCGTCGAAATGAGCGAGCATGGGCGGGCTTTGCCGGCGTTTTTGCAGCTCGCCGAATGCTTTTTCTTGGTTGTTTTCCCAGCTGAAAGGGGTGCTATCTTTCGTCAAGCGCGTGAGTGGCTCTGCAATGCGTGCGAAGTTTGCGATGAAGCGCCGGTAGTATGCGCACAGCCCGAGAAATCTTCGCACGCCCTTCTTGTCTTTCGGCCTTGGGAAGTTCGCAATGGCTGAAGTTTTTGCCGGGTCAGGTAGGACTCCCGCGGCGTTGACGACGTGGCCCAAGAACTTGAGTTCCCTGTATGCGAAACGGTACTTTTCAGGCTTCGGCGTCAACCCCGACGTACGAATGGCCTCGAGTACAGACTCCAACCTTGCAAGGTGTTCGTCGAAGGTCCGGGCGAATACCACTACGTCGTCGAGGTATACGAGGCAGGTGTGCCACTTAAGGCCAGCTAGCACAGTGTCCATGACTCTTTGAAACGTCGCTGGTGCTGTGCACAGCCCAAACGGCATCACCTTGAACTCGTATAGGCCGTCTAGGGTTAGAAATGCAGTCTTCTCTCGGTCTCTCTCGTCCACTTCAATTTGCCAGTAGCCGGTCTTCAGGTCCATCGATGAGAAGTACTTCGCGTGGCAGAGGTGGTCGAGGGCGTCGTCGATTCGGGGGAGGGGGTACACGTCCTTTTTCGTGATTTTGTTCAGTCGCCGGTAGTCAACGCAAAACCTAATGTGCCGTCTTTTTTCTTTTCTTCCGTCATTTCGGGGTCCGCGCGGCGAAATAGTTGCTTCATCTCCTCAACGAAGATCACGACCCCTTCGTTGGGGTGTTGTGTCCGAGTTTCAAGCAAAAGCGCAGCTCGCTCTTTTCTCACAACGGTAGTGAATGTCTTCAGGAACTCCCTTTTGAAGTGAGTCCAGTCGGTCAAAGAACTCTCATGGTTCTCGAACCAAGTTCGAGCAGCATCTTCTAAGTAAAAGAAGACATGCCGGAATGTTTCTTCGTCGGGCCACCTGTTGAAGATGCGGACGCGCTCCAGCTTCTCCAACCATTCTTCGGGGTCTTCAGCGGGGGCTCCCCTTAATGATGGCGGTTCCCGGGGCTGCTGCAGGACGATAGGCGACGTTGTTACTTGCACCATGGTGTTGGTTGCAGCATTCCTTTTCTTGGGCCCTTCTGGCATCAAACCGAACTCGGGTGGTAAATCTTGCAGGCGGGGGCTGGCTCTTGTTGGACTGGCTTGGCGGCTTCCCGAGGTTGTAGTGGGCATGAAGGGTGCGTACCCAGCACCTCCACCAGATGTCACGAAGACAAGGACGATGCAGTTGTCTTGAATGATAAACACGTTTATTGGAGCGAACTTGTGCTCCCCTAACAACTCAAAAGAATACAGAGGCGGCGAAGCAGCGGTCAACAAAGTGACTTGCACAGGCGAGTGTCGTCGAATCGAATGCCCCGGCGTCCGCACTGCAGGCTTTTTATCTTTTGGCGCGCGTGGTTCTCGAAAAGTCGATTCGCATCGAGAAGATTGTAGATCCAAGAAGATTATTCTGGGCTGTTCACGTCAGATCGGAATGCTCTCCCTATCACAACAGATCACACATGCGGCACAGAAAGAAAGAATGGAACACGCGCTTCCCTTGGCGCAGAGATAACACAGACTGGCGCAGCCGTGCGGTAAAAGCAAAACACAAATAAACCAACCCAATGTATGGTTCGCGGCAATATTTTAAATTCTTGCTGGTGGCCAGTTGTCGGCAGTTTGCAATGTTTGTGCGGTTATTAACTCAGGAACAACACCGTCCGAGCAATGCCAGATAAAGAACCCACGGCATAGCCAGCAGGGCCAATTGAAGGAGCGTTTCGGATACCAGCCTATGCTTTGCGTGAACAGTACCTGCCTTGAGCACCCACATGCTCACATGGGAAGTATGGGTGGCTGAGGAGCTCTATTTCTCGAGGTATTGTCCAATTGGACCTAAGTAAGCGATCACTTACACAATAATTTATTTGTTAGGTTGTCAGGAGACCAATATTTGCTTCACGAGGGTGCTGCTTTGGGCCTGTTGGTATGACATGACGGAATCTTGAAGCGCTAGGACACAAGGGACAAGCGAGTGGGACAACACAATGCGCTACTTCCAACAGTTTTATGAGCAGACGAAAACATATATATATACACATGACCACTGGCCCACGTCATAATACATTCTTACACGTCACACTCCATTCAGAAAATCACGCTCTTTCTTCGATAAGGCGACAGACGCAGTACTAACACAATCGCGGCCCGCTTTCGCTATCCTGTCAGCTTCTATTATTTCTCGCGTAAGCTGATTCTTATGTTTGGCGACAACTGAGCACTTGTCGAACAGGGGCTTGCAACCATGCTGCTTACAGTGTGACGCAAGCCATCCCCCTGTGTTGTTTTTTACATTATTGCCGTGTTCACGGAGGCGATCATTTAGGCACCGCCCTGTTTGGCCGATACACCTTTTCCCACAGTCCAATGGAAGGCTGTAAACAACGCCTTCTGCGCAAGCCACAAAGCGATTTAAGTGCTTTTTGTTGCACCTCGGTCTCGTGGGAAGGCTGGGGTCAGTCAGTTTGCAAAGCTTGCCCAATTTGTTGGGAGCCGAAAAAACTATTGATGACTATGGTGTTATTGCCTTCCAAAACACTACCGGAGTAGCTTGCAGTAATTTTTTAGAACTTTTAGCTTTTTATCTTAGGTCTACCTTTATCAGGTGGAACGATCAAGCGCACCTTCAGAAGTCGGGCATTTGCATTGGATCCTGTATTGCCCCCATTCTTAGTAATCTTTATCTTGCAGGACTCGACAAGGTCGTCTCCTCTTCTCTTGCAGGGACGTCGGTTGTTAGGATCTTTAGGTTTGTTGATGATTATTTAATTGTTCTTAATTTCAAGCGTGACATGTATGAGTCGGAGGCTTTCAATGTATTAACAAAAGTTAGGCAGTGCCTCGCACCGCTAGAACTAACTCATGAACTTCCCGACAATGGGTCAATCCGGTTTTTAGATTTATGTATTTCATTTAAAGATAAACATGTTTGCTGGAGCTACGCACCACGAGCAAATAAGCCGCTCCTCCCCTACAACTCTGCGCATTCCAAGCTCGTGAAAAGAGGAATCGTAAAATTATGCTTCGGAAATGCCTTAAATAAATCTTGTCCTCATTTAATGAGTCAGAGCCTTGGCAATCAAGATGCGCGCTTGTCTCAGGCAGGGTACCCCAAACATGTGTTAGTTTCAGTAGCGGAATCATTGCTCAAGGAAAAGCGAAAAAGAGGAAACGGTGAGTTTGAGGCAACGCCCATCGAAAAGCAAAAAACGGCGGTTATACCCTACGTGCACAAACTTTCTCACAATTTGAAAAAGATAGCCGAGCGGTCAAAAGTAAGGGTCGTTTTTTCGGCTCCCAACAAATTGGGCAAGCTTTGCAAACTGACTGACCCCAGCCTTCCCACGAGACCGAGGTGCAACAAAAAGCACTTAAATCGCTTTGTGGCTTGCGCAGGAGGCGTTGTTTACAGCCTTCCACTGGACTGTGGGAAAAGGTATATCGGCCAAACAGGGCGGTGCCTAAATGATCGCCTCCGTGAACACGGCAATAATGTAAAAAACAACACAGGGGGATGGCTTGCGTCACACTGTAAGCAGCATGGTTGCAAGCCCCTGTTCGACAAGTGCTCAGTTGTCGCCAAACATAAGAATCAGCTTACGCGAGAAATAATAGAAGCTGACAGGACAGCGAAAGCGGGCCGCGATTGTGTTAGTACTGCGTCTGTCGCCTTATCGAAAAAAGAGCGTGATTTTCTGAATGGAGTGTGACGTGTAAGAATGTATTATGACGTGGGCCAGTGGTCATGTGTATATATATATGTTTTCGTCTGCTAATAAAACTGTTGGAAGTAGCGCATTGTGTTGTCCCACTCGCTTGTCCCTTGTGTCCTAGCGCTTCAAGATTCCGTAATATTTGCTTATTTTATACCACCTGTCACTCAAGAGTGTGCTCAGTCAGACGTTGGTATGGAGCATCCAACGCCTTTTTAACCACTAACATCCGACTGGTTGCCCATTCCCACAGACCCCGCAGCATTTGACACAGGGTAGGGCGTCGATATAAATGGAACCACAGCAATGGCCTACCGTGAATTCGGCCAGCGGGATATATGCGGTGTTTTTTAGCCATATCCAGCAAACACGCATTTGAAAAGCAAGTGAAAGTTCTTACCGGCCGTAAATGCAACGCCGTCAAAGCTATATGTTACATGCCGGCTAGAGGATTGTAATGATCACAAGTTGTCAAAACGTATGCCGTAAATTTGAGCAACATAGGGTGATGAGTTTGAATTTGGTTCATATAAATGGTAACGCTCCAGTTGATGTCGGATTCTTATGAAAAGTTCATTTATATTCACTATCAAACATGGTAAATGGAGTTTTCTTGGGGAGTGTAGTAAAAGATGCAACAGGGCTTTACGAAACCTAAAATATACCACGAAAGCAGGTGAGTCCTTTTGGCACCGTTAGCCACTATTTTGGTATTTTTACCTAGATGAATTTTCTTGTGCACTCCTGAAGGCACTCATGAAGTAAGCAAGCTCTACACTGTTGTGCCATGAATTTCCAAAACTCGTCACAAGAAGGCTGCTGATGTCTGCTCCTAAATTTTAATGAAGTGGTTCATACTGTCAGAAGTAGGGGGGATTTGCCGGTGCCTGTATGCGACGGCTGTTTAATTAGGTACTTAAATGGTAAATACAGGATTACAAATAAACATAACTAGAGATATTTCGCAGGGACGGGTGAGACGAAAGGAACTTATTGGTTGTGTTTCCTCAGTTTTATTTCTTTCGCGTTTTCTTCTACTCACTTCGCCATTTACAGCTGGGATCACATATTTGGCTGATCTTTTCATGGCTCTCTGATTTAATAATGTGGCGATTTCGAAACGGGCAAAAAATTCCGAAACAGCCACGAAACAATCTAAGCAGTCTAGCCAAACGCAAGCTCCCATTCGGAAAATGGATTTGGCTCCTTTTTAAACCGCATGACATGGCTTATTTTCTATACGAAATATGATCTGCGTACACGTTTTCAGGGCGTTATCGCAACTATTTTCTTGTCACACCTTTTTTAGGGGAAAGTTGCCGAGTTTTTCGTGGCAGTGCAGTTTTATCCAACTCAGTTTCGGTTTATGGATCTTGTTCATTTCGAAAAAAAAAAACGGCGCATATGTATGCTGAGGTCTGTCGAGTGCAAGGGGAAAAGCCCTCGCCAAAATAGCAACTAGACTAGCTTCGGGCCCGTGGGCGTGTGGGCGAGTATATAATCATCTTCATATGTGAGCCTTTTTGGAAGCATTTTCACTATCACCCACGCTGCCAAACAACGAAGACCCGAACCAGTATCCTGGATACTGCACTAAACTTCCGCTACTCGCCTTTTCATAGTTTTATCTCTTCATTATTTCCTAGGTTGCAACAGGCAACAGTTCTTCCACATGACCCCAAATCCTTGTTCCACCTGATCTTAAATTGTTGGAGGTACGTCAAAATCGCAGTACTGTATTTTCCGAAGTTAAAAATATAGTACAAGGAATGCCTGCGGCTTTAGAGAGCTTGATAGGAAACAGGAAACACAGCTTCTGTCTCGATGGCTTAAACAAGATGTGAGGCCAAGACTGGTGAATTAAATATTTTTCGTTTTAATGCTTCAGTATTTCAACGCGCACTATCCGCTCTATAGTTTGCAAGTTTTTTTCTCACCTGAGACGACAAACCACATAGCTGTCCCGATGACGATGAGTACTCCAACGATGCAGACGACGATCATGATTCCTATGACCGGTGTGCTGACGCCTTCCTCCCTGCAAATTTGGAAGTTGGAAAGTACGCCCAACGACGCACAAAACATGCCAGGCAAGTTTAGCACACCACATGAACAATCTAAAGAGACACTGCCTTCGAACACTGAGAATCGAACACACTTTAGTGAAGGAAGCAGCCCTTTAGTGAAGGGCTGCTTCCTGATGTTCTGCGGTGATGACAACTTGTTTGTTCACCTAAAAAGAGCAGAAATCCTTTCATCTGCTTACAAAAAGTTATGTAGAAGCAAAAAACCTATGCATTCAATTGACACTGACGGTTTGGTTGTAATGGCAATGCCGTTAACAAAATAAGGCTTTTGCATCCCAACATGGGATTTGCATCCTGTTTGAAGCTATGGTTATGTTTTTGCCGCCCGATAATTGCATATGCTAAACACACACCAGGCTGAGTCAATGTGGCATGGTTGACCTTTACGTCATATGGATAAACGGGATGTGGCATGGTTGACCTTTACGTCATATGGATAAACGGGAGTACGCGTTTATCTATACGTCTGAACCTAAAAAATCACGTCGTATTTGTCTCAAAGGTATGTTTTCTTCTAATCAGAACTGACGTCATGGGTAGGGCAAAACTCCTGAACACCGTCTGAGGAGAAAACAATCTTTCGCTCAGAATGGCACTTGTTAGCCGAGATATCTTCCGTAAAATTGTTTGCCTAACCTAAGGAATTGTCCAATAGGTCGTAAGTATCACAGATAATATGTGATTTTACGAAAAAAGGTTCGGTGACCGGACACGACGGGGTAGACAAAAAGTAATATGCAGAGCTTGAGGAGAAGTCGTATTCTGTTAGCGGAATTGTGCTGAGCAAATTACGTGTGTTACTAATAAAGGAAGAAAAGCGATAGCGACAAAATTATTGGCGCAGCTTCCACATGTCGTGCAAGGCCGGAGAAACCGCAGAGCTGGTGGTCCCTCTCCCTTCGTCGGAGATCCGGCGGCAGCAGCTCCCATAAATTTTTGAACTTTCCACTGAACGTTCTTCATGATTGGCACCCGAAATCGGTTTTACAGCAGTATTTCACATCTCTAACAAAGTGAACGGGGTTAGCACGCGCTAGAACCAGCGGCAACCGGCTTCGCAAAATCGGGGTCTGTTGCAGGAGCTTGGCGTCTGTGTCCCATTTCAGGCGCAAACGTACATGATCTGGCGAGGATAAAAGCACATGAGAGATCACGGCACGAAGAGAATCGCATAGAAGCCGGTTTCATAACGCGAGTGACCAAGATCAGATTCCGATGACGGGAAACGTTTTCCCCCTTATTAAACAAAGATGTTCGGCAAGTTGGTGCATTATGATTGAAAAATAGATCGCGACTTGGGCAACGAATTTTACACCCGTGGTCCAACTCGCGCTCTATTTTTAAATTGTTTCCCCATTGCTTGTTATCAGGAATTCACCGTTTTAAAACAAAGCTAGTTTCGCGAGACATGTCCGCTATACTTGCTAGCATAATCAATAACATAGTGAGGACAGGCGTTTTTTGTCTGAACCTAAACGTGGCAAAATTGTCCCAGTCTTCAAAAAAGGAGAGCGTGAAGACTTGCTAATTACCGCCCTATAACTAATCTTCTGTTCTTTATTAAATGAATTGAGAAACTCATTTCAGATACATTATTAGCATATTTCGCTGAATTCATCCTTCTAATCAACTGCCAGTTTGGTTTTCACCCTAATCTTTGCGAGAACTTGCGCTTATATAGATAAGAATAAACAGTTCATTGACAAAGGTCACTATGCTGGAGTGGTATTTATTGATTTTACTAAAGCTTTCGATATCATTAATCATAAAATTCTTTTATTCTAAATTAGAATCACTAGGAATTTGTGGGCCACCTCTAAAACTTTTGCAGAGCTAATTAGCAGACAGGACTCCAGTGGTACACCTTCTGACGCAGCTTCCCAACCTATAACTGCAAATGAAAATGTTCCGCAAGAGTCAATTTCAGTTCCACTTTTCTTTTTTGTATATATTAGTGACTTGCCTACGTGCATAAATAACACAACTTGTATCATTTACGCTGATGACAAGACAATATTAACAAATGATCGTATTGTACACGCCCTAGCGGCAAGACTAATCCAGAATCTCGTAAATCAAACAGCATGGTGCAATAAAAACGGTATCCAGATAAACCCCACAAAAACAAAATATTTGAAATATAATACCTCTAAAGCCATCCTGTTTCAGTTCCAAGCCTTTGCTTTGAGCGCACCGCCATTCAAGTGCCAAGCACAGTAATATTCCTCGGAGTAATACTCGACACTCTGCTAAAATTTAATCTCCACGTGATATAACTTACAAAAAATTGGTTTTGGCATACGACTACGAATACGATCTCGAAGCTATTTTCAGAAACATATCCTGATATCTCCATACTATGTATTTTTTCACAGTAATCTTAATTACTGCTTATTATCATGGAGGAACCCATATTCTCCTCCTTTCTTATGCCTCTATATTTGGCAAAACCAAGCAGTTCGCCCAATTACATTCAGCTCTTACAACAAACTGGCGCGTCCAGTCTACACCAGTCTGAAGGCCCTACCGCTAAAACTTGCTTTTCAACTAAAACTGGGCACTATCATCTTTCGGGCTCGCACACACGACCTTATCGTTAGTAGCTTTTTAGATTACCACCTAACATACAACAACCAACCCCACAAGATTCGCACAAGGCTTTAACTTACTGCTGCCCTAGATCTACACTAATTACGGAAAACAAACAGCCATTTTCGCCAGCATTCAACAAAGGTATTTATTACCAATAACAATTAAATTGTGTTATTGTACGCGTTCACGCTACAGTAGTTTAAGATGGTTTGTGATTAGCAATCTTTCTGAATAATAGAATCTCGTTTTCCGTGTGTAGAGTAGTTAAACCCATTTTTCCAGAGCTAATATTGTCTTTCTTGTTCTAGTGCTGATATTTTATTGGCGCGTGAGACTGACCCGTACATAACTGCGATAATTTAGTTCGTCTACAGTATATTTCTTTATAGTAAGGTAGTTTAGGACCATGCTTGTTCACACTTTTTTTCTAAATAACTATTTTTGCGCTTTCCCCTGTTTCTAGTACTGAAACCCGTTTTTCCCCAGCTAATATTGCATGCTTTCTGTTGTACTGTTTGCATTTTCCATCAGCGTGTTAAACCGATCCGTACCTCGAATGCCTAAATATGTTTAACAATATTGTCGCGTTTATTAACAGGAGCTCCGACCGACAGTTTTACTTTGGAACTTCTTTTTGTACTAACAACTTCGTGCGATGTGTATGTACCGAAAATGCCTAATAATATCGTTGAATCCTTGTCTCTTTTTGTTTCTTGTGGTAGCGGTGTTGTTTGTTTTCTTATGTGCCTAATTTGGAGGGTTACGTTATCACTTTTTTCCTTTCTTTATTATTTATTTTGAAGCTCCCAAACACAAGTGTGCGTTTGCCTTCCCCTCTTATAATGAGGCGGGCTGAGAAGGCAGGACGAAAAGGTTTTTCCAGGCTGTGGGGTCTAAATGTTTTGTTAGGTTTACTTTTCCCTCGTCAGAACTAACCCATTTGGCTCTATTACTCGTTAAAAGTCCTACCTGGCCCTTTTTTTTGTAGGTGTTGCGCACTGAGTACCAGCACAACCTTTTTTTTCAATCGGCTGCCATGGTATTGTTCCCCGCGTCTGCTAACCCTGAACCCCTCTGTGCTTTCTTAAGGTTAGGTGGCCGGTTTCACGGCATCGAGTTCCCGGGTTGGAATCCTGGGAGCTTCGTAAGTATAGTGTTTCTTAAAACTGCACTCTGACACTCGCTGGTAGGCTCCTTGCCCCGTTGCACTTTTGCAGACAATTCGAGCTTTTGTTGGTTCGGCGGACCGATGTATCTCGGCTACACAGCTCGGCTGTGAAAACACGACCAAACCTGTTCCTCTGCTGTGGTCACCACGTGTTACTTAGGATGTTTATTCTCACTTTAATATTACTAAATGCTAAACAAGGGCTATTAAAGCGGATTAGAATACGTCTAAGTGGTTTGATTCTGTAGAGACAGTGTGCGACATTCTGTGTCCCAGTTCTGCGTCGTACTGCCAGGCCCCAAACATGATAGTTGGCAGGGTGAAAACCCGACTACAGTGAACTCCCGTAGAGACAATGTCAGTTAAGACGAATTATCGCTAATGCAGAAAAGCGTGGGAGAGTTTTTATGACGTTTCGTAGGCCATATAAAAACAAATACGCTTTAAACGAACAGCCTTTCACGGTGGTTAAGATGAAAAACTTTCGGGGTGACCCACTGCTGACGATTCTCTAGTAGCGAACATGGCAGCCTTCGTTGGCTGCGGCTGTGCATTCACGCGACAAGAGGAAAAGAAATGTAAAAGGAAACAACAGCGCCAACCGAATTCGCGCAACAGAGGAAGGTAGGAAGTTAGAAAGAGAGCCACGCGGAAAAACTACCACTTTCCCCACCCTTCATGCCGCGCAACCATTGGTAAGGCAAGAAAAAAAAGAGCGAGGGCAAGTTTTGTAGCCGCTGTGCTTCGGAGGAGGAGATGAGTAAATGACCTTTCGAACGTCCAGAAGTTCAAGCTACGCTCGGGCCAGGGTATCAATCACCTATAATAGTCGAACAGGTAAGGCGGCATAGCGCAATATTATTAGTTCTATTAATGAATTTTAAATAATGGGGTGCAGAAGGAACCAAAACAAAACGGGATATACGCCATGGGCACCTCGCTGCAGACTTTAGTTACCCATGACAAGTTATGCAGCATCGCTGAAGTCCGGGATTTAAAAATTACGTCTTTGGTGAACGCGTAGCCACCTGACGATCCCGATGAGGGTAGTTCTACCGTACGTGCGGGGTCTTTTCCCCCCAATACGCAGATCACATAGCATTGGCCATATCTTTCAAGTTACCCGTCAACGTTCCCGCACCGTTACTTTTGCTGTCTCATTTTTTCTTAGTGCAGCAAAAGACTGGAATGACCTCCCCCACCATATTGCAGCAATCACCTTTCCATCAATATTTATGCATAGCGTCACAAGCCATTTCTGAAACTAATTCATGGCTTTTTTGTACGTTTTTTGTAACCCCACCTCTTATGTATTTGTCCCCCCGGGGACCTTTAAGGTAATAAAATGAAAATGAAAATGAAAATATCCCAGCGAGAGGCAGTGTTGCGCTGGATATTGGCAACGAAGCTGGCATCGCATGGGCTGCAGGGTTGAACATGATGCGACCTAAAAGATATCCCGAAAAAATGTAAGCCTTGTATCCATGGCTGTACACTTCAGTTTTCTATGCCCAGGGATGGATTTCGGGAGTCCGGGCTTTATAGCTTCCATCTTCGGTGAACGGGTAGCCACGTAGGGGTCAGGACAAGAGTAGCTGCACTGTGCGTGCGAGAAAGCTGTCGTGGAATCAGAAGCAGTTGGCATTGATGCGGATGATAACAAAAATGAAGCCGGCATCGAACGGGCAGCAGGGGTAAATACCATTAAACCAGAAAAGATTGCCTGAATACAACAAACACAGGCCTTGTAATCACAGCTGTAGGTTTAAGTTCGTTATGCTCACTCAGAGATGGGTGTAAGTATTTTACTTACTCTTGGACCTCGACATCTGAAAAGAATGGTAAAAAGGTGCTCAGAAATCGAACAGATAAAATCCTATTTAACACATAAAGACATAAAGATTTGACAAGTGTTTTTCGGTCATTTTTGAATGATGCAGAACATTTTAAATCAGCAGGGCAATTGCT
Organism: Haemaphysalis longicornis; assembly: GCA_013339765.2. Taxonomy (NCBI): domain Eukaryota; kingdom Metazoa; phylum Arthropoda; class Arachnida; order Ixodida; family Ixodidae; genus Haemaphysalis; species Haemaphysalis longicornis. The sequence continues at coordinate 31,597,377 of CM023448.1, read as the reverse complement.
ATACGCTATTTTACTAACATTGTCGAACAACCCAACTGTGCTCCAGCCAACACCAAACTAACGGGCAGATTATATGAAAATACCCCGCCTCTACATCTCTGCTAGCCTTGAAGATATTTGATAGCAGATACAGGGGCACTGTATGTGTAACTTGCAGAGAAACGATTAGTTTCTACCAGGACAGACTGCTGTATTGGGAAACGTCCTTTTGTTCCTACTTAACAGTACGAGAGAAGAAAGGCGGTATTTTTTGAGGGGGGTGAACAGTAAATCAGCAACACAGATTGAAGGCCGGCCAGTAGGTAGATAACTGAGTTATAAAACAGCGCGGAAAACAGGACTACAGACAGCGCCTTTTCTGTGCGCCCTTTCTGTGTGTCCTGTTTCCCGCGCTGTTTTAAAACTCAGTAAATCAGCGTCTGTAGTGCTTCTTCTCAGCCAACTACTGTTTCGCCGACGCCTGCAGTTTACAGTGTGTTTTCAATTTTATAGGGAGAGTCATAAGCAGAAAACATTTTCGATGGAGAACCCAGGTTTTTCGGTTGCGGATCGATCTGGTGAACAGCATGGTTGGCACCTGAGGGACAAGGTCATAAACAACTAAGCCATGTCCAGAACCCCTCATGGTGAACCGGTTGATATGAAGAATTTTGGTGGAACGGAAGATCTTAGAACATTTTATTGATTGTAGGAAGGACTAAACACGTTTTTAGATTAAGCATAGCTAGGGCGTGATGTCGCTATACACTTGCAGGTCCAATCCAGCACAACCTCTTCCTGGGCTGCTCACGAGAGATTATGAACCAAAGCCTTTGACTATCATCGTTTATCTCAATTCTCATCTTAGAACGCTGGGGCTTGTTGCCAGTGGCAGCATTAAAATTTCATAAAATCTGTAAAATACCTAAAAAACCTGAATATATGGTGATGTCGCTTACAGGTAAATGTAAATGCGAGTTTTTGGTTCAGTGCCTGATTGTGGTACCGTTTACTGGGGCAGGTGACCCTGACATGACCCTGACACAATAACAACTTCTGAGGCTGGCACCTTGGAGAAACCAGATCAAGAATTTTCCTATCTTCGCCGGTTGAACATCTGCGCGCATTGGAACCCTTTTCTCTGCCCCAGGGGCTCAGAGGAAATGTGGCCGTATTTGGCATTGCACTAAATTCAGAGCTGCCCCAAAAATCATACCTTGGGCCAGCTTGTCACTACGGGAAAGGGCAGAACTTTACTAGGCACGCGCTGTGGTTGCTAAACTTGTTTACATTTGTAACATTTAGGTCCCTCCAAAACCGGTGGCGTGAGATATATCTAATTCGTTCTCACTGCAGTGTTCGTGGCAGTCGCTGGTTAGTGTTCTTTAAAATATTTAAAACAGTCCAACGACATTTGTTGACGCACAATATACAATATCAATAATAGGCCATCTTGTTGAATGCTAGAAAAATGATGTGTGCACCACAGCAAGTGCGCGCATTAATGTGTATATTGCGGTAAGACAGCAATGTGTCAACATAACATTTGGATAACATTCACTACCCTTGCAACGACAATCATCCTCTCCTAGCCCTTGAGTGGGTGGCATAGCATTCCAGTAATAAATTTTGTGTTCCCTCAAAAAGGGAGGGCTGTAAAACTTGGCGGATGCCTTTCACACTTCCCCAGCTTGCTCGCTTTACGTATGAAAGAGATTGCAATGCTAGTGGCATATGTACGTGGTTAATCCTAGAAATTCCCAATGAGGGTACGTGCTCCTTGGAATCATGTGACAAAGTCTCATATATGTCTTCTAAAAATAAAAGTTAGTTATTAAACAGCTCTGTGCATGGCTCCTCATCTTGCCATTTGTTTTGGGGCGGAAATATAAAGAAAGAAATTTTACTGCAAGCCCTGCTTTCCGTAATATTAAAGTGTGTACAAATGACGTGAACCCCCGTGAACGTGGTTTATTTCGCGGGACATTTTCTTTGTGCTTATTTTCTTATTATTTACGCGCCTATTATTCATACGTTTATATCTATCCCTTATACAGCCAACGCCAAGGCTATACATTTAATTAGATCACTACAGGATGACAGCGACACCGCCAACATAAATGTGGTGCTGGACACGGTTTTTTCGCGGTATAAAGTCTCGCGGTATAAAGACAATCGCGGTATAAAGTCTCCTGAGTATCATATATATGCTTATGCATACGAATAAAGGCCGTTTCGCCTGTGTCTTTGAAAGTACTAGTACTCCAGAAGCCTTAATTGCCGTGTGGTGGCAAGGGGTATCAGACTACTTGTTCTTACACCCCCGCCCTTAGCGCCACATACCGGCTATACGTGCGGTTGCCCAGCAATGTGCTTATAGCTCCAGTGCCACTGTTAACCCTAACTAGGAGTGCCATAAAGACAACATGCCTTTTTAATCAGTTTAAAGTAATGAGACTTCGACATCTTTAGGGCAGTATTCTGATCACAAACGACATTTTTAAACCAAAAAGCACGCCAGAAATAGATAATTTTTCATATTTTGCGCCAAAGTGACGTGATATGGTCTGGCACTAAAACATTGTTATCCGTGTATTAACTGCGTGTTAGCATGCATTATACATCAAACTGAACTAGTCAAGGCGAGAGAACCATTTTCATGTCGTGTTTCTTTGTGGTGGCTTGGGTCAGCGGATACCTATCGCACAAATGTGATCATGGAATGTTAGAAAAATCGCTGAAAAGAGACTAGTAGTTGCCACTATTAAAAAATGTTTTACTTAAGGTCCCTATCATTTGTGCATACTGTGCGCTGGAATGGGCATATTTCCTATCATAACGAAACACTGTTCTCAATTGACTAAAGTTGTATTTGGTGTTCATTACCTGTTTAATTTGGCTGCAAGGCTTCGCACTGTCAAGGAACATCTTCCCCTGCAAAACATTTTAGTTGCTGCCGAGGAATGCTGATGGTTTAAAATATCGGCAAGAAAGGGTTCCCAGGGAACTCGAGGGTATTTATTTTCTTTACTAAACATTGGAATTTTGAAATCTGGTCACGTTGCTGTTTTTAAACATTTTGTGAAATGCCTGAGGGATAATGCTACCTTGTCAGAATGCAACGCTGTGGAAGGCTTGAAACACCGCTATATTTGTCCTCCCATGGCGCGCGCGCTTCACAGACTAGCGTCGTATATTCACCCACGATAAAAGTATTAGAGAGGGAGGCATTTTAGTTTAAAGAAGAACAGCCTGAGGACATGGTACTCCGTTAATTGATATTCGGCGCTGGCCCTTCCTCATGTTGTCCGGTAAGTGCCAACCACGCAACAAAGCTTTAATAATACCAATTCCAGTGGGTTAAAGAACTGCTTTGTGTGCTAATTTCGGTACCGAGGTCCGTCACCGGTGGTCGAGCTCACCTTTCAGAAGATTGCCATCATCCGCCAAAGGAAAGGAATCCCACGCTGGCGAGCAAGAACGTCTATCTGACCTAAGTACGACAGGTGCTCGTGCGTGGCCATAGTCTACTCATGTTTTGTGGCTTTAGCATTGTTATGCGTCTTAAAAAAGTGACGGGGTGGTTCAAAGAATGGCAGTGCAGCCGGGCAGCCCACGTTGGCTCCATTGCAAGGGCGAAGTAAAAAAGGAGACGACCGAAGACACACGATTGGTGACACCACTGCACTGCGTGCTTTTAAAAAAATGAACGAACGCAGTGCTACCGGCGACGCAGAAAGGCAGTGTGAAAAACAGCTGAAGAAAATAAAATCAGCTATGGCCACTAGACAGCTCCGAATTTCGGAGCATCACGTGAGGGCATTAGGGTGATTTATTTCTCCTTTGAAAAACGTAAAGAGGCGTTACCCACACTGCTATGCCTTTATTGAAGAGTTCGCAGCGGCTCAATGACTTTACTCCTTGACTGAATATTAAATCGCGCACAATGTGGGTGGGGGCAAAAACGTACACCTCAGGAAGAAGTGGTAAATCAATAACATACAGCTTCCGTACATTGTGCCGGATCCAGGCGTCTGTCTGTAGCGTGTACGATACAAGAGTCACTGATCCTTGGCAATGCATTCGTTATTACTCAGTACTAAGGTAGCGTATTGGGTGAGTCGCTGTGTCGTCCTTACTCTTCTTGTCCGGTTTTCACCTGCGCAGACCATCATGAACGCACTCCAACTCACCCAATTCGCTACCCTATTGCAGTTCATCGCTAGTTCAACGGGCTCTTTTACATGTGTCAGCACGTGTGTCGTCCTTGCTGTTCATGTCCGGTTTTCGTCTCTACTGACCATCGTGAATGTACTCAGTACTAGCCATATTCTACTCGCCCACTAGAAAGTGTATCCACGGTTCTAACTGTGTGAATTGAGGGAAGTCCGGGGTTTCTGCTGTGATGGAGAAGGTTGTAACGGTCAGCAAAATGGACAGTCGCCGTCTTGTGCTTTCGTACCATGGTGTGGATTCAGATGCTTCTTTGCTCCATTTAAGTTTTATTTAGAAAAGCGCACATTATTCGGAACACATGCTAGGCTAGAAAACCCTTAATGCGATGCAACAATAAAAGACCCGCTCCTAGCAACGGGCCTCGTCCACGAATCGTAATCAGGGTCCCGATGTCGCCAATTGCGAGAGTTACTCACATGAGGCCGTTTCTGGCTGAACTGTCTGCAAGAAAGAAAGTGTCGAAGGAGAATAGTGATGAGCAAACGTAATTAACGAGATCCCGCATAGAGTACATTTTCACAATATGCCCACGACTTGGCACTGCGCAACGGCGCATTTTTGAATGTCACCTTAAAAGGATTCATAATTATTACATGCGGCTCTACGAGCTGCCTGCGGAAACGATGCATTAGGAACCAAGTATGAAATACTACACTGCAAAGTTGGTTGTAAATTGAAGGGATATCACTTACAAAGAAATACTTTTTGGCATTACGAGACAAGACATGAATAAACAAATAAAAGTTATGAAACTGAACAGTTTATTTTTTTTCGATATATCCTTACTCCTACCGCACCCAAAGTGTTACATTTTAGCCCGGTTTTTTTCGCGGACGCCTACAGTATGAGCCATCATTGGCTCTGTTTACAGTGCACGCTGAAGACTCGGGCTGCGTCGGCGGTGAAGCAGTGACAGCGGGTAGAGCTCTTCTTGTAGTTGTAGGTATAGGGGTTCTAATGTGCAGCGCCTTTACATCGCTTGTGGGCGATGACTATCAATTCTACCAGCTAGAACATGAAAAGGAACAGTCGTAACCAATCTCTTTCAGTAAGTGGCTTCCTGTGGGCACAAGGTTGTAAGACTGACCCCAGTGGCCTGACCCAAGCAGGCTGCCATAAACTCCGGTGTAAAGCGCCTGTTATTTTTAGAAATGTGCGCGATTCATTGCATGATGTCTTTCTATACCGCTTAGAGGCATCGAGAGCTCTCTAGTTGGGGGCGTCTATGACTCATCATTCGGCCGGCTGCGCAAAAAAGGACGCCACACAATCTTCCCCGTCAGAACGCCAAGTAAATAAGAAACGGTAGCGGCTTAGTTCAGATAATCTTTGATATGCAAAGCAAAAGGTTGAGTTAGTGTGTTTGGCCTTGGTTTCGCTTGGTTAACGTTCGATGTAGCTGTATTGCCGACAATGAAGCCCGGGTTCGCTTTCATTCTTGGCTAACGCGGAGTTTCTCTTTCACGGCACACGTGGCGCTAGATGAGTCATTTTGGCATAGACGCCTTAGCTGCGCCCACGTGGAAGGCGGCCGTTTTGGACGGTGGCCGATCACCTGAGCGGCCGACGCCGCTAAGTTCCAAAACGAACTGAAACTACACCTTTCGCACTTCACCGACAGCGGGTCCCGCAATCAGGCGCAGCGTTGCCAGGGGTATGTTGCCGGAGGTGTGCCTCGGTGAAAAGGTTAACTTGCGAAATAGGCGCACGAAAGTTGTAAAGCTTTGATTTAAAAATGTCCGTCCCTGCGCTTGCCGATTATAAGAAAATTGGAGGGTAGCATGCAGGCCACGTTGCTTTAGAAGAGGTGAAGGGCGCTGTACAATTCCGGAATGAGGAAAGAAGGAATACAGGTTCCCAGCATGGGGCGGGTGCTTGTGTGTTACGCTTTTTGAATGTCGTAATCTCACAGTGGCTGTTGTACCCGAGTTCATCGATATTGGCGACCCTAGTCTCTTTAAAAACTCCAATTTGGCTCTCAGGTTAAGAAATCCCCGTTTTCTTGGGATGGCCTCGTCGGTCAATATCGCATGATGTTTGGGTGTTGCATATACATGGAACTATTTTTAGTCAATTCTTGTACGATGTAACATCTGTGGTAACTTTCCTAGTCCGTATCATTTTGCAGCCTTTACTGTGTTGCATTTGTGTTATTGTTAGTTCTCGCTGATTCCCATCTTCCCGTGCCACTACCTTGCATCGCCTGTTAAAGCGGAGCCCTGTTTTTAACAGCGATGCCGTTTAGGCTTGCGGTTAGGGCAGTGAACTCGCGCAGGAAATCCTCCCCGAGTGATCGTGCGGGCCGCCACTGCTTCACCTTTGCTTTGCCTCGCCGTACCAAGACCGCAACCGTGTCGCCACCTCTCGGAGGCTTGATGCTTGTACAGGCACGGCTTTGGAAATGCGTTGCGGGGTTGCTCGCTCTACCACGGCTTTCGAAGAGTGTTGCCATTTTTGGTGGTGCAAAGATCAGAATTCTAAATAAAAATAGCGAAAGTACCTGACGATATAATGTGAATCAACTTCTCAGTATTCCTCCCACGCAACCTGAACAGTGGCCACCGAAAGTTATACAAAAAGACAGCGCTGCATTAAAAATGGTTGCGGCATAGCTCTGCTGACCTTGGATATACAGAGAAAAAGCTGGGGTTAGTATGGTTGAGTCTCGGTTTCACTTGGCTAAGCTTAAAAGTCGCTGTATTGCCGACCGCGGCTCAGAGCCGTTCTGTGCCGTGCGACGCTCACAGATCGTGTCCCGGCCTCGCTTTCAACCTCGGCAACCGCGGCATTCCTCTTTTACGGCGAATGCGGCGCAAGACGAGTCACATAGCCCGAGACCACCTAGCGGCGCATGCTTGGGAGGCTGCGGGTTTGGCTCGGCTGCGGATGATCTGAGCGGCCGCTCCTGTCGCTACGTGAGCAGAACGACTTAAAACGGGTCCTTGCGCGCAGTGTCTACCACGTGCCCGGCTAGTCAAGCGATGCACTTCGAGGGGTGTTTAACCGGGGTTGTGTCTCCGGCCCAAAAGGTTACCTTGCGCATTCTCCGCAAAACCGCTGAACAAAAAGAGTAAAGCTAAAATTGCTTTAAAATTATTGGCAACGCCCTTTCCGCTGCACCCGCCGGTACTGTTTAGCTTCAGTGCAATGTAGGTGGCAGGGCGTACATGTGACATAGTGTAATGACCCTTTTGCAATTGCGCTTTGAAGGGCTAAGGGCGACATCCTGCAGGAAACACGACGTAGTATGGAAGCAGAAACTCGCAGAAACGACTGGGCGAGTGTCCAAGCGTAAGCACGCATAAACGTAGCCGAACCAACAATATACTTTGTGGGGCTGCTAGTATTGCTGCTTGCCTAGTCTTCGCGCCCACTTGTGCGAAGCTGCCTCAGTTTTGGGGGATTCGGAATTACGTCTACTTGTTTCTACGTTTTTGGCGACAGCTACGAATCAGACGGGACGGCCATACTTCGTCACTTGTGTGCGCAGAGGCCATGGGTTATTTCTTTGCAAGAGCTGAATCCTCAATCTTCGTGGCAGTGCACTAACAGATGACAATTGATGGAGTTCGCAAAAGACGAGTGATGCGCGCATTCAGGAAGAACAGAGCCCTGAATATCTGACACAAATTGTATCCGTGTCCGTAGCGGTTAGCTTTTACTCAGTGACATTTGTCGTTGGTACATATAAATATGTGCAGGGCTACATTGTATTGTGTGCCTAGATTGCATTCCATTGCATATACAGATCCAAGCAAACGTAAGGCTGGGCTGCCAGCAGGACAGGTGTGAGGCCAAATTGCGGAAGTCGACAAACTAGAAAGAAAAAAAATTGCGCAACTTGAACTGGTGGTGCAAGGCCGGAGAAACAGCACAGCTGGCGCCCCTCTCGCTTTGTCACTGACCAGCGGTTGCACCACACATTTTTCCAAAACTAGCCTCTGAAAGCTCGTGACTCGCAGGCCCGGACTGTTTCGTGCGCAGGGTTTCGCATCTGATCCGCAGTGGACCGCAGTAGCACGTGCAAGAACCCACAGTAAGTCCAAAGCCAACGCCAACACTACCAACCCAAAGGAAAAGCTATGAACCCGTAATTTCACGATCGCTCACTCTGATAGACGCCGGTTTCGTAACGCGAAAGACCGAGCTTCGATTCCAAGCGCGGGAAGTCTTTCATTTCTGCCCAAATGGCTGCACATGTTATTGTGCCCCACCGCTGCTGACCCCGTAACGCCGCACCTCTCAGGTGGCCGTGGCCCAGTGGTTATGTCGACGGTTTACAGGCGTAGATGTCCCGAGTTCTCTGCCAGGGACCTCCCTAGCCAACACATTTTTTTTTAGCCTTCAAGGTTTGTTCAGGCGAAGGACGAATTTGGTCGGCGTACAAAGGAAGGCTGTTAAAAGCAGAAAACGAGAAAGTTAGTGAGCAATGCAGGCCGCACGTGAAGAAACAAAGAGAGAAAGGAAGAATTTGAAAGTCAACTTCAGTTAGAGTGATAAAAACCAGACCGAGCGAGACAAAGTCCGTCAAGTAGAGGCTGAATAGCAGCGAGAAAAGGCTGAGTGAGAGATCGGACTCAAATATTCAACTGAAAGTAAGCGGGAAGCATGCAAAGACGAAGTCAATATTCTAAAAACGCTACTAGAGTTAAAAAATTTAAGGGTGTTTTGCATCACCTGCCGCATCACCTGGTAGCCGCACGAAAGAATAGTGGGCGAAGTACACACCCTGAGGAGGGGAACATATGCCTAGAAGATTCACAAAATGTCGAGGCGCACTGAAAGGGCGTCAGCCTAGGGTGCATGATTCACTGTTCCGCCAGGATGGGTTGTAAGCAATTGCCTCAGGTACCTCACGAGAAGTAACACTCCCGAGTGTGTGACGTGCGGCCAGACTGACCATACAGTGGATGAATGCAGTGGCCGCGCCACGACGTCGCTAGGTTTACGCACAAACGTACAATCTCAGACATCAAAACATGACTATACCACCGATGTGGAGTTTAATAATGGCAGCATTATCCCAGTTGTGGATGACATCACGACGTCGGGACCGAACGGCCTGCACGGGCACGAACCCGCGGCAACGGGGAGTGTCTGAGAAAATTAGCCCAGTTGCCAGACAACTGATGCTAAGGTCAATGTCTAGGAGACCCCCTTGTGAGGCAAAACCGCAGTCCGCAGGGAGAGCTCGGAAACTTGAGCCGTATCAGAGCAACCACCAGTTGTTTTGGCCAGCGAACCGGTTATGGATGAGCCGCTTGTGATTCTTTCATGAAGATGCATCTAGGGCAGTGGCAGCCCGAGTAGGAAGGAGGTCGAAGCCGTCAAGTTTCCAGCCCTTCAAAGCCCCGGCCCTACAACTAAGTTGCGTCAAAACAAAGGCTGCCTCAAAAAGTAAGCCAGGGGTTCACCTGCTGAAGCAGTTTTCACACATGCGCGAAAAACAAACTTCTGAAGCGGCATTCCAATAAAAAGACGGGACCAGAGGTTCGCTTGTCGGCGGTTGCCAATCGTAAACGAAAAACCGTCTGAAGAACGGCGCATGACAGCAGAGTGGCGTATCGCCCGGGTGTTAAGACGAAGGACCACACACAGAAATAATTTTGATGGCCCGTTATCACAGCCGATGTGCATAGGTGCGTAACTTTGCGCGTGATTTGGAAACGAGCTAGACTCCCACAGGCACAGATACGAAAACCGTTGTTGAAGTGTACAGTTGTTGTAGTGTATGACTGCCGTGTAATGTAGCTCTTGTACTGTACCAGAGCATAGAGAGTACGGGCTGTACCTTTCACTGGACCTTGCATTGATATTACTACTATTGTCATGCGGGAACATGGCGTTGCCCCTTTACTTGTTTGTGTTACTCGCGAACAGCAATTTTGTTCTGTGCAATATTGGTACTATTTTACGCGAACGTTGTATGCTTTTTTGCCACGTACTCAGATTGATTGTACATGAGCTTTCCGACTTTTGCACAATTATGAACTCTGTCTAATTCACGGGAGTTCTGATATCGTTGTATGCGGGAGCCCAATGTAACAGGTGGGCACGGCGCCGACGACATGATACGGCAGCGGCGGCAGTTAAAAAAACCGACCAAATGAAGAACGCAAATACGACGATGGAGATAAAGATGCAGAGGATAGCACATAGTGCATAAGACAAAAGAACAGGAGAGGAGAAACAAGAAGAGCAGGCGTCGAAATTGCACTCCCCGTAGGGCGCTAGGTTCGAGGGCCGAAACACTATGACAGTCGCCCGGAGTGCCAGTGCCCAAGAACCACACGAGTGCCAATCACCAGGTGGAGCTTGCGCGAAAGAGGTATCGGCCCAGTCGTCCGGATTTGCAAGTCAGGTACGGCTGAAGCACAGTAGCTATCGCAGGCTGCTGCTTTTCCGCAGCAGTTGCGCTGCTGCTCTCGGTCGCCGCTGCCATCACCAACAAATCTGTGCCCTTCCGGAATGACCTGAGAGACTTTTCCCTCTTGGTTGATCCCCCTCCATTGATAAAGCGTTGGATGCCTATCACCCGTATTCCGTCACACTTGAAGATCTTGTGACAACCTGGTTCTCCAAAGGTCGTGCCACATCACAATTTTTTTGTGCCTTCCTTAAGTTGCGTGCATTCCTAGCTTACTGAATGTATTTGTACTGTGCTTGAACGTCACCTCTCTACCCACTCTGTGTATTTGCTATTCTCCTTTTGTCAAACCTTTGCTTTTTACGAGAAGTACGTATGTGTGGTTGAAAGTTTTGTAAACAATAAGCACTGCAAGTGAATGTTGTATTTCTACAAATTGAAATTTTTATTTCAAAAGTGTGGGCAACATGTGGGCGTGTCTTATGAGTTCCCAGAATATTATTGCATATTTTTTCGAAAGTGTGGTTAGGTCTCAAACTCCGGCGTACAGCATATGTTATTATCGTACAGTCACTCGATTCATTTCATGTTTCCTTTGTAGTTTCCACATCCCACAAGAATATTCTTGTTGGGGCATCTATAACTAATAATTGCGGCTGGCCGGAAAAAGGACGTCGCCCATTTATAGGCGACAGAGTGCTAAGTACACAACAAAATAAACGGCCTCCGCATGAATGCCACAAAAACATTCGAGGGTATTTCGCGAGCTGTCTAGAACTACTTGAATCTAGAACTACTTGAATTCGAAGAGGAGAAAAGAAATAGAGTAGTTAGCCCGACTGCAGAGAGAGCTTGCGTGTTTGCTGTCTCTGCGTTAGCGTGAATAAAAAGAGTGCCAAGCAGATGAAAAATGGCCTGGTTCGAATGTAGTGATGCCAAGGTGGCTTTTCTCGTGCATGCATCGCCATCTGCGGCGCACGTCTTTAAGGGTTCCCGGGTGCTTCCATGTTATGAATAAAGTAACGCTTCCCAGGTAGCCACATTGCCTCCGGACAGCGGTGCTTCATCGGCCCTGGCACAGAATGTCGTGGGACGTTATCGACTTACATATATACGAACTGTTTATACCTAGTGACCTCTACCTTTTAACAGTTAGCGTGACTAGAATAGAAGTTTATTTTATGTTCTCTATAAGATAATACCAGCGAAAAAAAGCTGCTATGGACAGCTCTTCGAGCTCTCGCCCCATTTATTCGTTCATTTGTTGTTAACTTCACTTGTTTGTATCAAAACAGTCCTGTTTACATCTTTCACATTTGTAATACTTCTAGTTACCCTTCGTCGATGTTCATTTCAAGAGCCTGTACATTACCTAACCTGTTCAAATAAAAATGTCTTCGCTTTGTTATTGGTATCCCGATATATGTCTTGTTCTTTCCCCTCCTTTTGGTGAAAGTCGTGAATTAGACGGTCGCCTCACGTTACCGGTGCCCTGTAGAGTCGATAGGTTTGTTTCCTCGCCAGAGTTGACCTCCACATCTTCTCTGCAGCGCACTCTTAAAAAATGGTGACAGAAGCGGAGAGAACTGATTTTTTCCAACAGCCAGATTTTTTGTAACGGTCAGCAATATGGACAGTCGCCGTCTTGTGCTTTCGTACCATGGTGTGGATTCAGCTGCTTCTTTGCCCCATTTAAATTTTATTTTGGAAAGCGCACATTGTTTGGAACACATGCTAGGCTAGAAAACCCTTAATGCGATACAAAAAAAAAGACCTGCCCCAAGCAAAGGGCCTCGTCCTCGAATCGTAATCAGGGTCCCAATGTCGCCAATTGCGAGAGTTACTCACATGAGGCCGTTTCTGGCTGAATGTCTGCAAGAAAGAAAGTGTCGAAGGAGAATAGTGATGAGCAAACGTAATTAACGAGATCCCGCATAGAGTACATTTTCACAATATGCCCACGACTTGGCACTGCGCTACGGCGCATTTTTGAATGTCACCTTAAAAGGATTCATAATTTTTACATGTGCTCTACGAGCTGTCTGTGGAAACAATGCACTAGGAACCAAGTATGAAATAATGCACTGCAAAGTTTATTGTAAATTGAATGGATATCACTTACAAAGAAATTCTTTTTGGCATTGCAAAACAAGACATGAATAAACAAATAAAAGTTATAAAACTGAACAGTTTATTTTTTTTCGCTATATCCTTACTCCTACCGCGCCCAAAGTGTTACATTTTAGCCCGGTTTTTTTAGCGGACGCCTTCAGTATCAGCCATCATTGGCTCTGTTTACAGTGCACGCTGACGACTCGGGCTGCGTCGGCGGTGAAGCAGTGACAGCGGGTAGAGCTCTTCTTGTAGTTGTAGGTATAGGGGTTCTAATGTGCAGCGCCTCTACATCGCTTGTGGCCGATGACCATCAATTCTACCAGCTAGACATGAAAAGGAACAGTCGTAACCAATCTCTTTCAGTAAGTGGCTTCCTGTGGGCACAAAGGTTGTAGGACTGACCCAGTGGCCTGACCCAAGCAGGCTGCCATAAACTCCGGTGTAAAGCGCCTGTTATTATCAGAAATTTGCGTGATTCATTGCATGATGTCTTTCTATACCCCTTAGATACATCGAGAGCTCTCTTGTTGGGGGCGTGTATGACTCATCATTCGGCCGGCTGAGCAAAAAAGGACGCCCCACATTCTTCCCCGTCAGAACGCCAAGTAAATAAGAAACGGTTGCGGCTTAGTTCAGATAATTTTTGATATGCAAAGCAAAAGGTTGAGTTAGTGTGTTTGGGTCTTGGTTTCGCTTGGTTATCGTTCGATGTAGCTGTATTGCCGACAATGAAGCCCGGTTTGCTTTCATTTTTGGCTAACGTGGAGTTTCTCTTTCACGGCACACGTGGCGCCAGATGAGTCATTTTGGCATGGACGCCTCGGCGGCGCCCACGTGGAAGGCGGCCGTTTTGGGCGGTGGCCGATCACCTGAGCGGCCGACGCCGGTAAGTTCCAAAACGAACTGAAACTACACCTTTCGCACTTCACCGACAGCGGGTCCCGCAATCAGGCGCAGCGTGGACAGGGGTGTGTTGCCGGAGGTGTGCCTCTGGTGAAAAGGTTAACTTGCGAAATAGGCGCACGATAGTTGTAAAGCTTTGATTTAAAAATGTCCGTCCCTGCGCTTGCCGAATATAAGAAAATTGGAGGGTAGCATGGAGGCCACGTTGCTTTAGAAGAGTCGAAGGGAGCTGGATAATTCCGGAATGGGGAAAGAAGGAAGAAGGTTCCCAGCATGGGGCGGGTGCTTGTGTGTTACGCTTTTTGATTGTCGTAATCTCACAGTGGCTGTTGTACCCGAGTTCATCGCTATTGGCGACCCTTGTCTTTAAAAACTCCAATTTGCTCTCAAGTTAAGAAATCCCCTCGTTCTTGGGACGGCCTCGTTGGTGAATATCGCATGATGTTTGGGTGTTGCATATACATGGAAATATTTTTAGTCAATTCTTGTACGATGTAACATCTATGGTAACTTTCCCCGTTCGTATCATTCTGCAGCCTTTACTGTGTTGCATTTGTGTTATTGTTATTTCTCACTGATTCCCATGTTCCCGTGCCACTATCTTGCATCGCCTGTTGAAACGGAGCCCTGTTTTTAACAGCGATGCCGTTTAGGGTTGTGTTAGGGGAGCGAACTCGCGCAGGAAATCCTCCCCGAGCGATGACACCATCGTGCGGGCCGCCACTGCTTCACCTTTGCTTTGCCTCGCCGTACCAAGACTGCAACCGTGTCGCCACCTCTCGGAGGCTTGATGCTTGTACAGGCACGGCTTTGGAAATGCGTTGCGGGGTTGCTCGCTCTACCACTTCTTTCGAAGAGTGGTGCCATTTTTGGTGGTGCAAAGATCAGAATCCTAAATAAAAGAAACGAAAGTACCTGACGATATAATGTGAATCAACTCCTCTGTATTCCTCCCACGCATCCTGAACAGTGGCTACCGAAAGTTATACAAAAACACAGCGCTTCATTAAAAATGGTTGCGGCATAGCTCAGATAACTTCGATATATAGAGGAAAAGCTCGGGTTAGTATGTTTGAGTATCGGTTTCACTTGGTTAAGCTTTAAAGTCGCTGTATTGCCGACCGCGGCTCAGAGCCGTTCCGTTCCGTGCAACGCCCACAGATCGAGGCCCGGCCTCGCTTTCACTCTCGGCGATCGCGGCATTCCTCTTTTACGGCGAACGCGGCGCAAGACAAGTCAGATAGCCCGAGATCACCGAGCGGCGCGTGCGTGGGAGGCTGCGGGTTTGGCTCGGTAGCGGATGAGGTGAGCGGCCGCTCCTGTCGCTACGTGAGCAGAACGACTTAAAACGGGGCCTTGCGCGCAGCGTCTACCACGTGCCCGGATAGTCAAGCGATGCACTTCGAGGGGTGTTTAACCAGGGTTGTGTCTCCGGCCCAAAAGGTTACCTTGCGCATCCTCCGCAAAACCGCTGAACAAAAACAGTAAAGCTAAAATTGCTTTAAAATTATGGGCAAACGGCGTTTCCGCTGCACCCGCCGGTACTGTTTAGCTTCAGTTCAAAGTAGGTGGCCGGGCGTACATGTGGCATAGTGTAATGACCCTTTTGCATTGCGCTCTGAAGAGCTAAGGGCGACATCGTGAAGAAAATCGACGTAGTATGGAAGCAGAAACTCGGAAAACACTTGGGCGAGTGTCCAAGCGTAAGCACGCATAAACGTAGCTGAGCCAACAATAAACTTTGTGGGGCTGCTAGTATTGCTGCTTGCCTAGTCTTCGCTCCACTTGTGCGAAGCGGCCTCAGTTTTGGGGGATTTGGAATTACGTCTACTTGTTTCTACGTTTTTGGCGACGGCGACGAATCAGACGGGACGGCCATACTTCGTCACTTGTGTGCCTAGAGGCCATGGGTTATTTCTTTGCAAGAGCTGAATCCTCAATCTTCGTGGCAGTGCACTAACAGATGACAATTGATGGAGTTCGCAATAGGACGAGTGATGCGCGCATTCAGGAGGAACAGAGCCCTGAATATCTGACACAAATTGTATCCGTGTCCGTAGCGGTTAGCCTTTACTCAGTGACCTTTGTCGTTGGTACCAGGGTGTCGAACCGGAATTTTTTCGGATTCGGTTCGGGTTCGGGTTCAAGCCTTTTGGGTTCGGTTCGGGTTCAGTTCCAGAGCACTATTCCGTTCCGGTTCGACCGGTTTCGAACCCGTTTCGAACGGTTCAAACGGGTTCAAACGGGTTCGAAGAAAAAAAAAGCAGGCGTGTTTTTTTCTGTTAATTTTTTGTGCTCGTTTTTCGTTTCCTTATCAAATCGGCATAACAACAAATTCATAATGAAGGTTTCTTTGTCCAAATATTTTGTCTTCGCCAAACTAAAGCGACCCTGCAACACGTTTTTCAACTTTTGTCTAAATCTTGAGTGCTTGCAGAAAGTAGTCAACCAACGCATTATACTATGGGGTCGCAATGTGCCTCAGCCAAAAATTACTGTTCTCTCCTCGTCAGATAACATAGAAACTTGCTCAAAATATTTTTCTCTCTTTCCCGGTCTTCGCGTTATTCGACCGCTGAATGACGTCATTACAGCGGTGTAGCGGCTGTTTGCCGGCTTTCCTTAAGTTGCAGAATAGAACGCATTTGATAGCCATCTAAAAAAAAGCCACAAAAGCGAAGCAGAAAACGGAAGGTGTATCCGCAGCGACGAGCGAATCACGCAATGTTGCTCTGTGCTGGCAATAGCGATAGTTTTCGCAGTGCTTCCAGATGCGAAGAAGATTGAAAGCGTTTTCGAAAGTGTTTATTTATTTATTTACTGCTTTTTGTTTGTTTATTTATTTATTACCTAGTTATATTTATTTATTTATTTATTTATTTATTTATTTATTTACTGTTGGGTTTAACGCGCCGTCGCAACGCCGACGACAAGGCGCGCCATAGTGGAGGGCTCCGGATTAATTTTGACCACCTGGGGATCTTTACGTGCGACGAAATTTCGGACACACGGACGTTTTCGCTTTTCGCTTCCATCAGAAAAGCGGCCGCCGCGACCGGGAATCTAAACCGCGTCTGTGTGCTCATCAGCGCTACGCCTTAGCCACTGAGCCACCGTGGCGAGTTTATCTAAGGTGTTGAAGAGCTCCTTTACACTGTACCCGCAAAAATGTTTTCTATGGTAGTGTGACGAGTTATGTGGCGCCGACTGCCAAGCGTGGCAGGTTGGAATTTAGAAAAATTTCCTACTGCTATCTTTTATCTGCTAACAGAGCTGTTTAGAAAGAAAGAATGGCTCTAAAGACTCATTGGACGGCGGGTATAGGACGACATTGGATAGGGAACCACTGGAGATAGGAACTTGCTAATGGCCCTTCAGCGACTGGTGACAGCGATTGGCTCCTAGGAAAGATGATAGCCAAGTGAAGTCACAAGCAGCAGTAATGATCACTTGTAGAGAGAGCAGGAGGAAAATGAAGTTTAATTCAATCGAGGTAATGTTTAAGAGAGGCGTCCTCATTCGAGGGGGCCGAATAGACAGCCGTTTCCATCAAGAACAACTGATCTTCCAGGCCGCAGCTGGCCATGGCTGCCTCCCAATTCTCTATAAAAACGTGAAGGTTGGATGGATCTACGGCACACTAGTCGCAGCCGCCTACTATGTGTATGAGGTTCCCAGGCTCTCCACAGAAGCAACGCAATGGAGAGAGTTGTGTCCCGTCAAAGAGGTGAAGTCTGGCGTTGTGTGGGAAGGTGTATGCCCACAGGGTGCGGAGTAATGTTTCCTGGTTAATCGGTAGCGATTTGTGCGGGGAGGAGTACGTTCTATGGAAGAGGCCAGAGTGCTGAGTAACTTCTTGGTATGTGACTGCAGGATGCATGCACTCGGGCCGGGCTTCATCAGCGCCGGCTAAGCGAGTCAAATCTCGAACCACGAGGTTGGTGATCTTGTTTGCCGTAGATGCCCAGTATGAGCTGGCGCACATACAATCGTGACTGGTCTCGTTGGTGGTCTCTGATTGATCATCGGAAGTGTTGTAACATGCAATCGACCGTTGGCAAAGTTGGGCCACGCCTGCTAAGGGTCTGTTATGAGAGTTTTGACGCCGCTTTGGCAAAGCGCACGTGCTATCGCCGCTTCCTCAGCTTAGAGGGGGCTGTGTTCGGCGGTTGAGATGCTACACCTGTGGGAGGCTGCAGAACGGTAACACAAAGAGAAGGTACTGAAGAATGCTATCGGGCGGCTCTTGCATCAAACCAGTTGATCGTCCCTCCCTTTTTTTCTGCAGTTTAGTTTCTTTCCAACTGTCTCCCCTCATATATACACACGTTTTGAAAACTCTTTGATGAATATACAATATGCATTAGGCAATTAGTCATTAACTTTAGTCCGAGATGTCAATTTTAATATAGCAACAACATAATAGCGCAATACGGGCATAAAGAAAGACCTTTTATAGCATTTAGGCGGTCTTCACATAACTTTGCGGCTACTTTGTGCGTGACAAAATTTCCTGATTGGTCGAGAAGGAGAACGCTGCAAATTTCCACATGCCAAGGACCCCAAAGGATATCATGTTTGGTCCGACCGTGGAATCCGCCTTCACTGACCCGCTAATTCTTTTAAATCAAAATTAATCACACACCAGTCCCAATAATTCACATTAGCTCATTCACTCACCTAACTAATTCAACTTCAACTTCAACTTATTGAGCATTCGTACATAAAATGCGAGACAAACACAAAACGCTGCAAAAACTGCAGCTTGACGAGGTGTTTGTGCACCTTACGGTTGGCGTGGCAGAGCAGAAACAGGAGTTTAAGCATACGCACAGGAAATAATCCTAAGAAAATAAATCTCGCCTTAACATGTCGATATTACATACAACATAAAAGAAAGCATTTAAAACGCACTATAGCTCACAGTCTGTAAAAGATACTTATTAAATGATAGACATACACGCATATAGGCACTCATAGGTACATCATACATATAAAGGTTACAAAACAAAACAGGGTACACAGTGACATAAAAAGAGAAATATTGAATATGGTACGGAACCTTGTGTAGACACAAAAAAAGCCCAACAGACAAAACTTGAATAAAAAGGTCAAGTTATATACAGGTATGCATACACTCATCAAAAATCTGCACTACAGAAGTATCCACATAAATAAATACACACAATATGGCAAAAATCAGTGTACAGTACTTTTAGATGCTAAAGTTTGCAGGGAATGAAGACAATGCCAATAAAACGCTTGAAAAATATTACAAGTTAATTTTGGCTAAACCAAGGTGCCACGAGAGACAAACGCTTAATAGATTGTCAGTTAAAAATGCTTCTATGTTCAGCAGTAAACGTTTCCTTAAGTCTCACCTTAGAAATTGTATTTATAGCTATGCCACTCTCAGCTAGGTATTTAAAAGGCGGGCAGTTCGGGATTGCAAACCTATCATTGCCATAATTCGTTCTTGAAAACGGCACGAACCATGTACTCCTTCCCCTAAATTTCGTACGGTACGTCCAACGGTTTTCTTAAAGGAGTACTGACACCAAATTTTGACGCCTAAAAATGATATAATTGGCTTCAGTAGTTTGTACAGATGCCTCACAGAAATTTTGCAGCGATCCGAGGCCGGAATCACATCTAAATCGATTTTGATTGTCCAGGCCGCGAGCTTCCACAAATCGGCAGCAACTAGCGAAATCGCTTTCGGCGTGACGAAACATCGGCCTGCGTGTCTGGCCGGTTCAGGGTGACGTCATATAGTCGTTTTCGGACCGGAAACGATATCCTGCGCTGCTGTTGTCGGTGGGTATTCGTTTGGGCAGGATACGTGGCCGTAGCTGTGTGAGCAATGCTTGTAACGTTGCGTGTTCGACGTCTTTGCTCTTCAGTTCGTGGCCGGCGCATGGTGTTCCCTTGCACTGGTGCCGAAAACTGCGCGGTGCCGGCACCCGCGCGGTGCGCGAAGTCGACGGGCACCGCGGCGACGCGGCGGTGCGCGTCGCCGAGCTGGCCAAAGTTGTGCTATCCAAGCTCGCGGTATGCGAAGTACTGCCTCGTGGAAGCCTGTCCGAGCAAATCGACGACCGACGCCCAAGATGCATTATTTTCCACGCGACGACATGCAGCGCTAACGTGGGCTGAGTTCGTGCGCGGCGGCGGCCGCAAGAACTGTCGCCCAAGCCAGCGGGCTCGGGGTTGCACGGGTCACCTTGGGTGTTGGGAACTTTAGGCTTAGTATCGTGGCGACTATTTGATCGCTGCTGGGTATCTGTACAACTGCGAATTGACCATCCCTTACACAACGTTTTAACCACACTATCATCCCCTTTTTGCATATGAGCTTTATTTTGGCAATAATTTCCGTTTCAGCTGATCGGTGACCAAGACATCTGCCGCGGCCTGTTTTGATTCTAGCGCGCAGGGTGCGCCATCTTTCGCCGCTCGCCGCACCGCGGTGCCGGCAGTGCTCGGTCGGAGCGCCGAACCCCGCTGCCGGTCAGCGTAGGCTTACCATCGCGGCAAATATCTGAACGCCTACTTTTAATGCAGCGCTGATAACAACCCCTAGCACAATTTTTCCAACACACTAACATCTACTTTCTCGCATGTGGAACTTCTTTTTTCGCGATCAGATTGATTAGAAGAGTGGCGACAAGCTGTTGCTATCACGGTCTGCGCCGGTTTCGAGCCGCAGTGATATTACAAAACGGACGACGGCGAAGGCATCGCCGGCCTAATCGCCTGGCCAATAAAGTTGTTCTGTCTGTCGGGTGGCAGCGACTCATCCGAGTCTGACGATTCAGATGACATGTCGACTGCGCGGGCCGAGTGCGGACCATGTTGCAATCGTAGCAGACGATGCGGCGAACGCATGGAGAAAGAAAAACGTCCCCTGACGTCACGGGTGAGACCGTGACGTAAGGCTGTCCCGCTTGCAGGCTGGCCTTCGAAACGGCCATTTTCCCGCGCGGCGACCAAATTTGAAATTGGTTGCAATAAACGTGCTATAATTAATTCTGTGTTGGCGGCTGACGGCTTTCGGTTCGATTTTCGTAATTACTGGGCCAATAGGTATTCTTTACAGCATAAAAACGGAAAGCGAGAAATTTCGTGTCAGTACTCCTTTAAACTACATAGACTTAGATATGCTGCACCGTTGTGTTGCAAGCTATTTTTATACTTTGTTAGAAGATTAAAGTTGTAGATACATTGGACAGGAAGCAATTATACTGACAGAAATAGTTCGTTGGTGTGAGAGTCATATGGTACAGTTGCGATATGTCGAATGGCCTTTTTCTGAAATAATGCAGCTTATCAATATTTTTTTGCGGAACTGGTTACCATACGAGGCTGCAGTAATTGATGTGAGCTGTGAATATAGCATGATAAAGAATAAGTTTAATATTTGATGTAACCACAGGCCGTAACCTACAAAGCACCCCACACGCTCGAGATAAATTAGTGCAGACGTGATCGACATGGGCATCCCATTTTAAAATGTTCATTAAAACAATGCCTAATGTTTTTATTTTCACTAACCTATACAAATCTTTTCAGATCCGATGTACAAACTGAGGTTTCTGTCAACAGATCTTTGAGCTGGTGAAAATAACACCCGCTTTAGTTTTATTAGTATTTATTTTTAACGAGTTTTGCTTTAGTCCGTTTGTGAAGCTTTTGGAGGGTTATATTTGCTAAATGCAAAAGCTGGTAGTATCACACGCTTGAAAGAAAATGGCTGGTATCATCTGCGTAAATAATAAAATGTGCAATGTCAGTAATTTCTACGATATCATTCATATAAATATTGATCAGTATTGGCCCTAGAAGACTTGCCTTGCGGAAGCTCCAGCCCTTACTTCTTGTGAAGAAGAGTGTGTTCTTATTAGCTACGACCTGTTGCCGGTTACTTAAATAAGATTGCAAAAAGAGTAAAGCCCCCGGCAATCCATAATGTTGTAATTTTTAAAAGCAATGTTAAATGACTAATGCTATCAAATCCTTTTGAAAAAGTCTATAAATATAACTAAGTTACCTTCTTTTCTTCAAATCCCTGGAGTATTAATTCTTTTTGCGTTAGTAAAGCTAATTCGTTGACATATGTTTACGAAAACCGAACTGTTTTGATGATATAATAGAGTGTTTGTCAACAGAAGGACACAAGGTTGTATCGCGATTACTTTTTCTAGAGCCTTTTAAAATAACTGGAAGTACAGAAACCGGTCTATAATTGGAAAAATTGATTTTGTCCCCGGATTTAAACAGTAGCGTGACCCTAGCTTGCTGCATCTTTTTGGAAAAACACCAGTAGTAAGGCATAAGTTACATATATAGCTAAGCGGCGATACAAGAAGGTCCAGTACAAACTTAATAGGCCGTAATCTGAAAGCCTATCGATGTCTATGGCCTTGCTATTTTTTAGTGACAAGAAAATCGACCATATTTCCTGAGCGTTACCGGAGAAAAAAAGGCTCTGTGGGGGTTAGAATCCTTTAGGAAGCTCATAGCGCTTTCATTGTGGGAGCATTGCATAAGATTCGTTAAATAGTGATTAAACTTGGTTGCCAGTTCTTGACCCTTGAGTGGTTTATTATCTACTGTCAATTCAAAGTCGTCGTTACGGGGGGTAAGTGGGTGCAAAAGTTTATTCAATTCCCGCCACATGACATCACGCCGGGAGGAAGCCTCAGAAAACACATGTTCGTAGTACATTTTTTTAGTATAGCGTAAGAATTTGTCACAAAGTTCGGTACTTTTAAAGGCTACAAAATCGTCCTGTTCTTTGTTTTTACAAACTTATGGTACAATAATCTTTTTTACGGATCATCTTCAGACATTCGTCGGTAATCCATGGTTTCCTTATATTATTATTTTTCTTGACCATCTTAAGAGGAAAATACTTTTTATATGCATCTTTATATGATTCTAGAAAAGTATCGTAGGCATCATCTGCAGTGGTGCACAGAAGTAAAGGGTTCCACCAAATAGAGGGAATTTTCTGACGAAAAGTAGTCAAAGTATTCTGATTAATATCGTGAAAAGCGAAAGATTCGGGGCATTGCTTACATCTTAGTATTTCTGTGTGCATTGAGAACATATATATAGGTAAATGGTCACCTATATGTACACCAATCACACCGGACATGGTACTGCAACTTGTATCACTGGTTATAAATACACCAATAAGACTTTGGGAAAGACGGCCCATACGAGTCGGTTCTTTGATCACGTTCATGCAGCCGAAATAACCGAAAAGGAGCTCTAGATCACGCGAATGTGCGCTTGTCTGTAATATGTTAATGTTAAAGTCCCCACCAATAGTTATTTGTAAACCATAAGACGAAACAAAATTGAGAAGGTCTTCTAAAAATGCGAAACAATTTTCGAGTTTTCCATCAGGGGGGCGGTACACAACAACAAAAATAGCATTTTTACATTGCACCGTTAAAGCTTCATAATCTGTCGTAACTGTCGAAAATTCGTTCATTGTACTACAAGAAAGCTGTGTAGACACGAGCTGTAACACACCCCCACCTCGCGGTAGGACCTATTTAGAAAGAACGTGTTGAAGCCCGAAAGGCACAGCACTTCTGTGTCACTCGTATACCAGGTTTCCGTTATCATGACAACGTCGAACTTGAAACTTTCAAAGCTGCGTTTTCTTTTCTTGTAGTTTCACATTCTTCTTTCATTTCCTCGTAGCTTTTGTTGAAGAATTCGCAGCTTTTTTGCATTTCCACATTTTCTTTCCTAGTGGTTTCATATTCTTTTTTAATTTCCTCGTAGCTTTTCTGCATTTCCCTTACTTCTTTTCGAAATTCACGCTTAAGATCAGCGATCTCGCGTCTTAGGTCAGCAATGTCATTTTTCATGACCAAAGCAATGCGGGATTATACACAAGGGCACACAATAGCAATGACACTGGGTGGTTGGCACCAGAGGCAACAGAAAAAGTCACTGAGTAAGCGAACAAAGATTACTGCAGAATATTCAAACCTGTGAAATAGGAAGGCGACTATCAGGCGACCGTTCTGTTCGCTGCCTCCGCTGCCAAGTGATGCTGAGGTGGAAGGAACGTTCTTTTAAAAGATCCACTTCGTGACGAAAGCCACACGTGGTCCAGGAAACAGGGGGTGTGGGGAGGCGATGTGGCGAGGGGGTGTGGCGAGTCTACCCGCTAACCCGCACTAATCGACTTCAATCCATTCACCTCTTACGTTTAAGGTTAAGCAGATTCGAGATAACATAAAAATGCTATCAAATATACTTTAAAAGTGGAAATTAGGATTCCCCATTTTTTTAAATCTCATGTTCTCTTAGAGAAGTAACCAAAAGACACAACGGCACTGTATACAAGAAAAAGTTACGTTAATTTTTGAGAACTGCGAGTGTTTGTGTCTCAGTGCTGTTGGTATATAACTGCCCATTCAAACTATAAGTGAAAGATATGGATGTATTGTTGATGGTGTCCCTGAAGGCCTTCACAAGCGGACAGGGATGCATGCGAATTAACAAGACATTAAAAACTTTACGCGATTTTAAACACCATGTAGAGAAACCATGAAGAATATTCCATGATATGTTGCCTCGTAATATGCGTTATAACTTAAGTTATTCTAAACGTAAAAGATAATTGCGAGAAATGGGCAGTGCCTAACGCAAACTGATAGTATATACGGACAACTTTACATTAAATTGAGGGAAATAATTAGAAGAGAACATGATGGACCTTGGGAACTGCAGAATACGCAAAATATTTCATAGTTCTGCCTGGGGAGTGGCAAAATATCTTCAGACGCAAGGTAGGCTACCGAACTGGAAAACTAGAAATCACATTTTTGAAGCCCGGAACCGGTTCGGAACGGTTCCTTCGATTCGTTCCGGTTCGGGTTCAGTTCCAAAATGGCGGAAAAAATACCGTTCCGGTTCAGTTCCGGTTCCGGGCAAAAATTCGGGTTCGGTTCCGGTTTTCGGTTCGGTTCCGGTTCCGGTTCGACACCCTGGTTGGTACATATAAATATGTGCAGGCTACATTGTAATGTGTGCCTAGATTGCATTCCATTGCATATACAGATCCAAGCAAACACGTAAGGCTGGGCTGCCAGCAGGACAGGTGTGAGGCCAAATTGCGGAAGTCGAAAAACTAAAAAGAAAAAAAAATTGCGCAACTTGAACTGGTGGTGCAAGGCCCGAGAAACAGGCCAGCTGGCCGCCCCTCTCGCTTTGTCACTGACCGCGTGGTTGCACGACACATTTTTCCAAAACTAGCCTCTGAAAGCTCGTGACTCGCAGGCCCGGACTGTTTCGTGCGCAGGGTTTCGCATCTCATCCGCAGTGACCGCAGTAGCACGTGCTAGAACCCACAGTAGTCACGTCAAAAGCCAACCCGCACCCTACAAACCCAAAGGAAAAGCTATCAACCCGTAATTTCACGATCGCTCACTCTGATAGACGCCGGTTTCGTAACGCGAAAGACCGAGCTTCGATTCCAAGCGCGGGAAGCATTTCATTTCTGTCCATTTGGCTGCACATGTTATTGTGCCCCGCCGCTGCTGACCCCGTAACCCCGCACCTCTGAGGTGGCCATGGCCCAGTGGTTATGTCGACAGGTTTACATGGCGTAGATGTCCCGAGTTCTCTGCCAGGGACCTCCCTAGCAACACATTTTTTCTTTAGCCTTCAAGGTTTGTTCAGGCGAAGGACTAATTTGGTCGGCGTACAAAGGAAGGCTGTTAAAAGCAGAAAACGAGAAAGTTAGTGAGCAATGCAGGCCGCACGTGAAGAAACAAAGAGAGAAAGGAAAAATTTGAAAGTCAACTTCAGTTAGAGTGATAAAAACCAGACCGAGCGAGACAAAGTCCGTCAAGTAGAGGCTGAATAGCAGCGAGAAAAGGCTGAGCGAGAGATCGGACTCAAATATCAACTGAAAGTGAGCGGGAAGCACTGCAAAGACGAAGTCGACATTCTAAAAACGCTACTAGAGTTAAACATTTAAGGGTGTTTTCGCATCACCTGCCGCATCACCTGGTAGCCGCACGAACGAATAGTGGGCGAAGTACACACCCTGAGGAGGGGAACAAATGCCTAGAAGATTCACAAAATGTCGAGGCGCACTGAAAGGGCGTCAGCCTAGGGTGCATGATTCACTGTTCCGCCAGGACGGGTTGTAAGCAATTGCCTCAGGTACCTCACGAGAAGTAACACTCCCGAGTGTGTGACGTGCGGCCAGACTGACCATACAGTGGATGAATGCAGTGGCCGCACCACGACGTCGCTAGGTTTACGCACAAACGTACAAACTCAGACATCAAAACATGACTATACCACCGATGTGGAGTTTAATAATGGCAGCATTGTCGCAGTTGTGGATGACATCACGACGTCGGGACCGAACGGCCTGCACGAGCACGAACCCGCAGCAACGGGGAGTGTCTGAGAAAATTACCCCAGTTGCCAGACAACTCATGCGAATGTGAATGTCTAGGAGACCCCCTTGTGAGGCGAGACAGCAGTACGCAGGGAGAGCTCGCCAACTTTAGCCGTATCAGAGCAACCACCCGTTGTTTTGGCCAGCGAACCGGTTATGGAGGAGCCGCTTGTGATTCTTTGATGAAGATGCAGCTAGGGCAGTGGCAGCCCGAGTAGAGAGGAGGTCGAAGCCGTCAAGTTTCCAGCCCTTCAAAGCCCCGGCCCAACAAATAAGTTGCGTCAAAACAAAGGCTGCCTCAAAAAGTAAGCCAGCGGTTCACCTGCTGAAGCAGTTTTCACACATGCGCGAAAAACAAACTTCTGAAGCGGCACTCCAATAAAAAGACGGGACCAGAGGTTCGCTTGTCGGCGGTTGCCAATCGTAAACGAAAAACCGTCTGAAGAACGGCGCATGACAGCAGAGTGGCGTATCGCCCGGGTGTTAAGACGAAGGACCACACACAGAAATAATTTTGATGGCCCGTTATCACAGCCGATGTGCATAGGTGCGTAACTTTGCGCGTGATTTGGAAACGAGCTAGACTCCCACAGGCACAGATACGAAAACCGTTGTTGTAGTGTACAGTTGTTGTAGTGTATGACTGCCGTGTAATGTAGCTCTTGTACTGTACCAGAGCATTGAGAGTACGGGCATGTAGCTTTCACTGGACCTTGCATTGATATTACTACTATTCTCATGCGGGAACATGGCGTTGACCAATGACTTGTTTGTGTTACTCGCGAACAGCAATTTGTTCTGTGCAATATTGGTACTATTTTACGCGAACATTGTATGCTTTTTTGCCATTTACTCAGATTGATTGTACATGAGCTTTCTGACTTTTGCATAATTATGAACTCTGTCTAATTCACGGGAGTTCTGACATCGTTGTATGCGGGAGCCCAATGTAACAGGTGGGCACGGCACCGACGACAAGATACGGCAGCGGCGGCAGTTAAAAAAACCGACCAAATGAAGAACGCAAATACGACGATGGAGATAAAGATGCAGAGGATAGCACATAGTGCATAAGACGAAAGAACAGGAGAGGAGAAAGAAGAAGAGCAGGCGTCGAAATTGCACTCCCCGTAGGACGCTAGGTTCGAGGGGCGAAACAATATGACAGTCGCCCGGAGTGCCAGTGCCCAAGAACCACACGAGTGCCAATCATCCAGTGCAGCTTGCGCGAATGGGGTATCGGCCCAGTCGTCCGGATTTGCAAGTCAGGTGCGGCTGAAGCACAGTCGCTATCGCAGGCTGCTGCTTTTCCGCAGCAGTTTCGCTGCTGCTCTCGGTCGCCGCTGCCATCACCAACAAATCTGTGCCCTTCCGGAATGACCTGTGAGACTTTTCCCCCTTGGTTGGTCCCCCTCCATTGATAAAGCGTTGGACGCCTATCGCCCGTATTCCGTCACACTTGAAGATCTTGTGACAACCTGATTCTCCAAAGGTCGTGCCACATCACAATTTTTATTGTGCCTTCCTTAGGTTGCGTGCATTCATAGCTTACTGAATGTATTTGTACTGTGCTTGAACGTCACATCTCTACCCACTCTGTGTATTTGCTATTCTCCTTGTGTCAGACCTTTGCTTTTTACACGAAGTAGGTATGTGCGGTTGAAAGTTTTGTAAACATTAAGCACTGCACGTGAATGTTGTATTTCTACAAATTGAAATTTTAATTTGGAAGTTTGGGCAACATGTGGGCGTGTCTTATGAGTTCCCAGATTATTATTGCATCTTTTTTGGAAAGGGCGGTTAGGTCTCAAACTCCGGCGTACAGCATATGTTATTATCGTACAGTCACTCGATTCATTTCATGTTTCATTTGTAGTTTCCGCATCCCTCAAGAATATTCTTGTTGGGGGCATCTATAACTAATGATTGCTGCTGGCCGAAAAAAGGACGTCGCCCATTTTTAGGCGACAGAGTGCTAAGTACATAACAAAATAAACTGCCTCCGCATGAATGCCACAAAAACATTCGAGGGTATTTCGCGAGCTGTCTAGAACTACTTGAATCTAGAACTACTTGAATTCGAAGAAAAGAAAAGAAAGAGTAGTTAGCCCGACTGCAGAGAGAGCTTGCGTGTTTGCTGTCTCTGCGTTAGCGTGAATAAAAAGAGTGCCAAGCAGATGAAAAATGGCCTGGTTAGAATGTAGTGATGCCACGGTGGCTTTTTTCGTGCATGTATCGCCATCTGCGGCGCACGTCTTTGAGGGCTCCCGGGTGCTTCCATGTTCAGAATAAAGTAACGTTTCCCAGGTAGCCACATTGCCTCCGGACAGCGGTGCATCATCGGCCCTGGCAGAGAATGTCGTGGGACGTTATCGTCTTACATATTATTCGAACGGTTTATACTTAGTGACCTCTACCTTTTAACAGTTAGTGTGACTAGAATAGAAGTTTATTTTATGTTCTCTATAAGATAATACCAGCGAAAAAAAGCTGCTGTGGACAGCT
The DNA here is from genome assembly GCA_013339765.2 of Haemaphysalis longicornis. Lineage (NCBI taxonomy): Eukaryota > Metazoa > Arthropoda > Arachnida > Ixodida > Ixodidae > Haemaphysalis > Haemaphysalis longicornis. The sequence goes on along the minus strand of CM023448.1, from coordinate 31,568,830 downwards.
CGACGAGCTCTCGCCCCATTCATTCGTTCATTTGCTGTTAACTTCACTTGTTTGTATCAAACGGTTCTGTTTACATCTTTCAGTTTTGTAATATTTCTAGTTACCCGTCGTCGATGTTTATTTCAAGTGCCTGTACTGTACCTCACCTGTTCAAATAAAAATGTCTTCACTTTGTTATTGGGAGCCAGATATGTGTCTTGTTCTTTTCACTCCTTTTGGTGAAAGTCGTGAATTAGACGCTCGCCTCACGTTAACGGTGCCCTGTAGAGTCGATAGGTTTGTTGCCTCGCCAGAGTAGGCCTCCACATCTTCTCTGCTGCGCACTCTTAAATAAAGAGAACTGATTTTTTCCAGCGGACAGATTCTTTGCATATATTCTTCTGGACAAACAAGTCCAGCATCTTCAGTTAGTGAGGTTTATCGTGCAAATGTTTTGTAATATTGAGGGTAACTGGGCTGCCCTTGAATAACGAGTCCGGAACGCTTCAATTATTTTTTTTTTGTTTTAACATCGGTCGATGGTGTTGTGATGTGTTTGAGCCATTCGCAGAGTCGAAGCAATGGCAGTGTGGTTACATGGCGCCCTGCGAGTAAGCGTTTTCCGCTCAGTGGCTAAGGGGTTGTGCGGGTGTGCCGAAGGAAGTACGTTCGAGTCTCGACCGCGGCGGATGGTTTTCTGATAGCGGTAAAAACGGGAAAAGGCCGGGTGTGCGATATTTCGGCGAACATTAGACATCCCCATGTGGTCGAAATTATTCCGGAGACCTCCACCACTGCCAGCCTTATCGCCTGAGTAGCGTCGGCGTGTTAAACCTCACAATGAATGAATGAATGAATGAATCAATCAATCAATAAATAAATAAATAAATAAATAAATAAATAAATAAATAAATAAATAAAATAATCAATCGATCAATCGATCGATCAATAAATCAATCAATCAATCAACTAAGCTCTTTGTTGTCGGTGGGTGCGGCTACTCTGTGTAGTTTAAAGCTTAGGCGGTAAACTCGGCGTGTTAACACGATTCACTTTAATGAGAGTGCAACACAGAATGCACTTTTCGAGCTACTGGGATTTATGAACCGGAATGGGTGTGCCCATTTGGCCTGCGCTGTGTCAACAATCTTGTTGTCACTTAGGCAAAGACCACGCAGCTGTCTTGAAGGAAAAGCAAGTTTATTGTAGTGAACAAACTCTTCTACAACAACTCAAAGAATACACAGGCGGCGAAGCAACAGTCAACCAAGTGACGTGCGGAGACGAGTGTCGGCGCATCGAATAACGCAGCGGCTTCCCTTGGAGTATTTATACTTTTGCGCGAAAAATACGAAATGGCGAATTCGACTGAGAACAATGGTGTTCAAAGATGATGATCTAGCCTGGTGACGTCAGGCACAAAGTATCGCCCTATAAAGATACGATCAACATGCGGCCTTCACAAGAAAGGAAAAGTTACATGCACTTTGCTTGAAAACCATAACAGCCGGGCGCCGCCGGATGGTAAAAAGTAACAGAAGTATACAAATCGAATGCATGGTTTGTGGTATTACCCCCTCAACTCTAAAAGTGCATCAACCCATGCTAAAGTAAGACTACATAGCAAAAACAAAAAAAACAGTCCGTTATCTTGCAACGTAAACATTGATGTGATCCACGTGGCGTTGACCTGGTGGGCTGGCGGCAGCGGCAAAGACAACCGGTTCTGTAGGGCTGAAATACGGTCGCAGTAGCTCCTCACTGAGTCCGCGCCATCGAATGAGAGTGGAAACCCAGACAAGACCATCTAGTTGATACTCCGCCTCTCGGCTTCAGAAATTGTAGCGCCGAGCATCCGCCAGCTGCTGGTCCCTAGCACCTACGCGAGCAATCTGGTGGGCCACTCCCACACGCTGTAGGTACCCTTGGACTTCCGCTTTGAGGTCGTCAGCGTCTACGTGTGGCAGCATGGCGTCGAGAATCATCGTCGGCTTTCGACCATATACAAGCTCGGATGTTGTCATATGCATACTTCTCCCTGGACAGCAGTATTGAGCTTGTCGCGTGTGTGTTGCTAAACGTAGACGAAGATGTAATATATTGGCCATTGTCTTGTTTACGCGTACAGTAAGTCCTTTCGCCTGAGGGTGATACCCTGTTGCCCTCCAGTGATGCGTGTTGCTGCAAAATAGAACGCCTTGCATGAGCTCCGCAGAGAATACTATTCCGCTGTTAGTGATTAGTACGGCCGGGGCTGCATGTCACCACACAACTTGATGGATAGAGAAGTTTGCGAGTTCTTAAGCAGGCCCTCTCTGAGGACAGGTGGTTTTGGTGTTTCTGTCGATACGACAGTGCACTTGCACTGGAACAGTGACTTAGGGAACGTGCCCACAATGTACATTCCGATCTGTTGGAAGTGCCTCGATGGGATGGCGATCGGTTGTAGAAGTCCGGTGGGTCTCGTAGGCGGCATTTTTCGTCTCTGGCAGTCACAGCAGCTCCGGACGTAGTGGGTGACGTCGGATGTAGGGCAGGGCCAGTAGTACTTCGGCTGGGATTTTTCCAATAGTTTTAGCTGTTCTGAGATGTCCGGAAGACGGGCCGTCGTGACACGCTTTGCGGAGATGACATTAAAGATAAGTCGTTCTCGTTTGTGGTTTGAAAATTTTCTTCATGAGGACAGAGTTTTTGTGGCTGAGTATAGGGAATTTGTCTTTGAAAACCCCTGGCTCGCTCACGTTGCGTACATCGAGATAATTGATGGTGACGCGCAGCTCGCGGTCGGCACGCTTCTGGGCGGCTAGGTCACCCTACCTCACACCTCCGAACAATGCGCCGTTTCTGATTGAGTCTTCTGGTGGTAGGTCAAAGAGAGCGCGGGACAGACATGCAGCGTCGGAGTGTTTCCTAACGGATTTATAGGCTTTGTAACGTCGAATTCCTGCAGACTCAAGCACACCTACCTAGACGGCCAGGGGGGTCTTCAAATTGGCTAGCCACACAGCACATCGTGATCTGTCACAACCTCGAACCGTCCGCCGTGCACGTATGAATGAAATTTGAAATGACCCATATAATAGCGATGCCCTCTTCCTAAGTGGCTGAGTAGTTTTTCTCTTCCTTCGACAGACAACTGCTTGCATAGGAGATTACTTTCTCGCTACCACTTTGCCTTTCGGAGATGACGGCACCCAACCCTCAATCACGGCCGTCCATGAGCAGTTCGGTTTCGGCGTTTTCGCCTGAAAGGTGACCTTCGCTGCTGGGAGCCCACCCGCTTTCTTCGAACCGGTAGACGAACGCCTGAGAGACGAAGCCACCACCGCGGGTGGAGCGTCTGATAAACGGAGACTTCTCGGTGCTGCACAGCTTCTTCAGAGGCTGAATCTGTTGACAGGTGGCTCTCAATACCTGTCGAGGATCAGAGTCTTCACGTCTTTTCTGCATGGGTTTGAATGCGCAATGCATTCACGAAAATGGAATCGTTTCTATGTCCTCCTTTCTCGTTGCCCTCCAGCACGGAATGGCTGGCCCATCGTAGCTAGGAATAAGATGTAGCAAGCCTTTACGCAAGCACTTTAGCGGCATGAGCTCCATAGCAGCGCGTATAGCCTGATTATATTGTAAGGCCCCGGGTGTAATCTGCCGTCATATGGCCTGAAAAAGGTAAAAAGCTTTGACAGTCCAACACAGTTTTGCGCCTTGCTAAGTACATTTTATCGTTTAATTTTGTTGCTTCCCTACCGAAGAAAGGTTAGAGCGGCTGATGTTAAACTTGTACACAAAACAATAATAAACCTTGAAACGACAAACCAGCAGTTAAGGAGAGCTGAACAGCTGATTGGTAGATGCTTCTTAGCTTACCGCCATAGCCGCTCATGGGTGGGGCTTCCATGGCTGCTTCTCCGCGACGTGACCTAAGAAAACAAAATCGGGCCGTTTGTTTAAAGAGAATTCTGAGGCTGCCGAGTGCGTTTAATGAAAAAGGTGTAGATAGAAGCAGTACGCTATGGTGGGGATATGAAAACTCTATGTAAAATCTGGAATACCGTTTTGGTGCATGCCAAAGCTGAAAGAGCACCTGCCAGTGGCAGCGCGGAAAAGTTTTCTGCAAAGCGGTTACCGTTCATGCTGCAAGAATATTCACGAAAAAAATAACCCTTATGCATATTTATAAGTCACATTGGAAATATGGTTTCATGTTAAAGAACATGACGTGGTAAAGCGTGCAGCGCCTCTTTCGCAACTACGAATACAAGGAAATGGGAAAATTCGAGAATATTGGTTGAATAAAATTGTAAATAAATATTGGTTTGGGACAGTAAGGTTTGGAAACCGACAACATGTGTTCATCAGCAAGTCTGGTACGCCACACCACCATTCAAACGGGTAGGTCATTCTATTCTGGTTTAACATGTCTCCTGTCACTTGAAACTGGTTGTTGAGCCTTATTTCGGTGGGTAAACATATACACATACGCAATGTTTACGCGAATTTGCGTATCTCACACTCGCCCCCTGGCGGAGGTAAAGTGCCACCAATGGGGAGTCCTTTTCTTCCTTCGTGCCCCTCTTTTCTGCCATGCCGTCAAATTTTTGAACGCGATCCAGTGTAATATTGCTTCGTAAAGCGACCGAACAAAAGTGCGTGAAAAACTAACCTATTAAGTAACCAAAGCTATATCACCGAAGTGCCGTGCTTGAGTTCTTCGTCTCTTTTGTCCTGTTATTACGCTGCTTCAAAATTTGTAAATAGCGTTGCTGCTGTCGCTCTCATGTTGATTCATTTCTTTGTATTTCCTTTTTGCTGCTGATTGCTAAAATGGGTGATTGTTATTACTGTTTTATGAATATGTTGCAACCTTGATGTGCGCCTTATAGGTTGAGTGTTCATCTCTTTATTTTTTATTTCTTCGTTATTGTTCTCCCTTGTCAAAATCTGTGATCGTTGCTACTTCTTTCATGAAGATGCTTCAACATCCATGTACATCAACCCCCCCTTATGTAATGCCTTTGAGCCGTTAAGAATGAATAAATGAAATGAAAAAGTCTATTACCAGCGAGATTCTACAATCCTGCGCGCGTTTGTGGACCCGTGCCAACCTCAACAAAGCGGTGTGTATTTTTCAAATTACTGCGGCGGAATTTGGATCAGTGGTTGCTGTGTGGCGGGGCAGATATTTCGGTATACATATTCTACAAGCTAGAGTGCAAGCGTGCGTGGGTGTGCGCGCGTGTGCCAGTGGGTGTGGGCGCTTGACGCGCGTGCATCGTTGTGTGCGTAAACAATTATGTGTGCGTGCGTAGTGCACGGGTGTGTGCCCGTGTGTGCGTGTGTGCGTGCACTCGCACGTGTGGGTGAGTGCGTCTACATGCATTTGGTGCGTGTCCGTGTGCGTGCGTGCGTGTGTGCGTGTGCTCACGTGTTTGTGCGTGAGTGCACGTACGTGGGTTCGTGCTTGTGTGACTGCGTGTGTACACACGACTGCACGCGCGTGTTGGCGTTTATGCGTCTGGTGGCGTGCGGGCTCACATGTGTATTAGGGAGTGGGTATGCGCGCGTGCGTGTATGTGTGCGTTTGTGAGTTCCCTGGCATACATGCGTGTATTTGTTCGAATGTGAGAGTGAGCGCTTGCGTGTAGGCATGTGTGTTTGCGGTCGCGGGTGCGTTGGCATGTCTGTTGTGCTCGTAGGTGTGCGCGCACAAACAAATTTGTGATTGCAGAAATAAACACGTACAGGCACACACGTGCGTGTCTGTGGGTGCGCGCGCCTGTGCGCATACGCGCAAGTGTGAGCATGTGTGCGTGTGATCTCGCGCGGGTGTCAGTGGGCGTGTGCTTGTGAGTGTGCTTGTGTACGTGTACTTGTGCGTGTGTGTGCGATGTTGTCTGTGTGGATGCGTGCGCGTGATTGCGGGTTCGTTTGTGCACGGAAAGGAGCGTTCGTTTGTGTGTTTGCGTGTGGTTGCGGGCTGAGTGTGTGCGTGCGTATGTGTGTGATTTGTGCGTGCGCGCTGTGTCTGTGCGTGTGTGTGTGGTTGTGTGTGCTTGCGTGCGTCCGTATTTGCGCGCGGGTGTGTGAGTGCGTGTATGTGCGCGCATCGTTGCGTGTTGGTGTGTGAGCATGCGTGCGTGAGTGCATGTGCCTGCATGAATTTACGTGTGCGTGTGTGGGTACGTGTGTGGGCGTGTCTGCAAGCGTGCGCGCATGTTTGTGCATGGATACATGCATTTTGCGTGCATATGCGCGCGGAGCTCGTTTGCTTGCCTGTGTCTCAGTCTGTGGCACGAGCTCCGCGTGTGTGCACGGGCGCCTGTGTGCGGGGGCCCGTGTGCATGGATTTGTTGTTGTGTGTTTGTGCGTACGTAAGCGCGTGCGTGTCTGTGCGTGGTTCCTTACGCACGTGCGGTTATGTGCAATAGCGCGGGTGTGTGCGCACGTGGCTGTGCGCGCGTGCGTGAGTCAGTGCGTGTGTATGCGTACTTTTATGGGTACTTTTGTGTGGGCGTGTGTGCAAGCGGGTTCGTGTATGCGTGTGTGTGCGTGTGGGCGTGCTTGAGTGTACATCTGCGCGTGTGTCTCCGTGCGTGCGTTTGTGTGCATGTGGACGCATGCAGTTGGTATCTTCGATTGCCAAGGCTTCGATAATGACCTTCGGCCATTTTATGTCGCACGAAAGCTTGGTATTTTAAAACTATCATGATGAGACGGAGGGGTGCATGCCTTTTTTGGTGATTGTGTTTTCATTTGCTGCATTAGATTGTGTTCGTATTGCTTGTTTAGGATTTTGTTTTGAACGTTGAAGTTGAATAATTGCTAGTTTTTGTACGTTATGAAGCCGTTGACTTCACGCTCAGACACATAATTTCACTGCGGAGGAACGCCTGCATAGTGTTCTTTGATGATCGCTGTGGTAGAGACCTAGAGCCCCTGTCATCGTAACTTAACTCATACTTTGAAATCTATCGTGAAGGCAGGAGCGGTGTTGCGACGTGGGACTGTGTATTTTCTTCAGTTTATCGAGTACATATCTAGCATAACACTGTTCATCGATTTAGCATGGTTTTTGGCCGCCTAAATATTAAAGTGACCGAAGAAGAATATCTGCGCACTAGATGGTTTTAAGTACTTCATCGTTACCGACAGGAAGATTTCCGTGTCACAACGAGATATGTTCGGTTCATTGTACACGCTTACGATCACACGAGCAGTCGGAATCTGGACTGCACAGGCGTCTTCTACACCTCAATGCTTCGGAAACACATGGATGTAAGTGATCCTGATATGTAATTCTTTCCGTATACAGCCGTTCAACCTGTAGGATGGTCTGCATCTCAAATGCAAATATTGAACGGTAACGACACATTGAAACACAAATATGGCAGATACAGGCTACCCCTCAAAGCCGTTTACTCTTCTAAACGTAAATGCCCGAAGTATAGGTAACAAAACTGACGATATACAAATTCTTTTCATACATGATCCTGGCGTAGTAGTCGTCAGTGAAACGTCGCTTCATAGACGAACCCGTCATGCTGAACTCTCCCAAAATAATCATCGTGAGGGGTAATAAAGGGGGTGGCGTGGCCATTATTATCAAAATAGCTCCAACTATGCAGTAGTGCACCATGATAGCAACGTCGAAGGGCTTTGAATAATTTCAGCTTTGGCAACGTGAAGATTTCTGTGACGTGTACCAGTCGCCAACCAGTGCCCTGTCAACATTAGAATCATTTGAAGATTTTGTGCTTGAGCACAGAAAATGATAGAGACACCTCCATGTAGGCGGTGACGTTAACCTGCCTAAAATTACCTGGGAGTATTATAATGCTGAACTTCCTTGTCGCCTTGCGGACAAGGTACATTAATAGACATTATTTTTCCTTGTGACCTCAGAAAAATAGTAGTGTCCTTCACGGGTTACGGCCAGCAGTATTTCCGCCGTTGACTGTATTTTCTTTTTTTTGTAGTCGAACAGTCCGCCTTCTGAGTAGACATTAATCCGGGCATAGCAGTAAATAAATGGCCCTCGTTTATCAGTAGCGTAAAAATCACAGTAGCCTGATAGTTTTAGCCGTAGAGTAGCCTGACAGTAGCCGCAGTGTGATAGATCAGCAGTGCAATTTCCGGCATCCGCGGAATATCCCCAAGGGCAATGACGGCGTGTCACATGGGCTGCTAGCTTACGTTGCCTACACACGGAGATTCTACGGTATGTTCGGCTGGGTAGAGTCGAAATTTCGTCCAGTATGATATACTACTGGAAAAATTAGGCCATTTTACACCACTTCCCGCGATATGCTAGTCAAGCAACGTCGAAGCCACTCGGGCGACTTCAAAGTGAAAGTGCTCTAGAACTTTCAAACTTCCTTGAACCCTTGCAAAATGATAGCGAGGTGGGGGGAACTAAAATTTGGTCTACTTTTCTTGCGGAAACAGGTCTGGGAGAGGTCGTGTGAACCGTGTGAACATATACAGTTTATAAAAGTGTTTTTCTTTTTTCCCTTTTTCTACTACTTCCTCTAATCTCCCTGTATTCACTCCCATCGGGAGTAACAAGCCCTACCGTTAGTGGGGCTGACATGTAGGCTTCAATTAAAGTTTTCTTCCTTTCTACCAGGGGTGGGACTGAGTGAGCAAGCCTTGATCGCCGTCTGCGACGCCATGGTTGCACTTTCGCTCTCCCTTTACATTGATCACGCAGAGAGAGTTCACGTGCGAGCACCCACTCACTACACTACACCACGTCAGTGTAGGTACGCGCTTGTGATTTATGAGCGGTTGCAGCACTGGCATGGACAGGGGCAAAATGCTTCTGCCTACGTGCTCCTGCCTTCGTTCTCGCTCGACATTGCCGGGTTGTGCTTCTGGATGGGCACCCAGTAGTTCTTGATCGGCATTCCCCTAATAACGGCATCCATAAACAACGGCCTGGCTTTGAGTTGCGATCGTTCAAGTTCCCGGAATATCAACATGTGATATTCCGCGGCCGCAAGCATGCCAACAGCACTGTTGACCAATCCGCTTTTAACATCGATGTTTGGCGAAATCACGTGGGAATTGATTAGTGTCAGATCTATCTCGCGCGCACGGTTTCCCGTTTCCGCGTGCTCTACCTTGTAGAGCTATGGTGTGAAATGCTTGCATTCCTCACCCGATCAGTATCCAATGCAATCGTCAGCCGCGGTGTAGAGCAGCACATTCTCCGCGTCTCGCAGTGCGACTTCGTGTTTATCGTGAAGGCTTCGGCATTTGAGAGGAAGAGTCGAACAACGTCGGATTTAAGCATCTATGCTCCGGCGGCCGTGACCGAACTACTGTTGACTAAGCGGGCTTCGCCTTCGGGGAGGTCCCAACCGCCCCGATCTTTGTGCGAATGATAGAGCACATAGGTTTTTGGGGTGGACAACTCTTAGGAGGGGAATCACGAGAGGTGGTTGCACGGATTTCTCTAATCAAGGTGTTACTGTATTTGGCTAGGAGGAGCAATTTGTAGCATTTAAGCTGTGCTGGATCACATAAACCTCCACAAAACATGATGTATAACACTCCGGAAGGATCGCGGAGACTGTGCGTGATCATTCCGAATCGATTCTCAAGCTCGCCGATCAGACTTGCTGACGCCATACTAAACTTGTCGAAGATGGCGCCGTGTACATCGCGGGAAAGCAACCTGAAGACGGTGAGAAACGCGTGAGAGAAACATCTTTGGTTTCATGGCGTCAGCTTAAATGCGACGTGCACTGTGGTACTACCGATTGTCACGGCCACTGTGCTATTGCTTGCAGAAATCACATACGAGTTGTAACCTAAGGGTTTACAGTAACGGCTGTAGGCATTGATATTGAGGCCCACAACGAAGGTGTTTCCGCGTTTGGCAGGACTCATAAAGAAGATTAGAAGGCGTTTAGATGAGGGACTGGTGACGCAATAGATCACTTGGTGAACGAACTCGTCCTATTTTTGGCCAGTTAGCCGCATCTAGGTTCTTTGCTGCGATAGCTCCGAGACTTGCACTTGCAAACGGCAGCGGAATGATTCTCTCGGCTCACTGTAGCCATGTGGTCAGGATAGTGTATGCTGTACATGTTCTGCGTTTTACCACGCTCATCTCAGCTCGGTTATCGCTGTCGTCGGCTCCGAGTAGCACCATTTATTCTTTTCTACACAGCGTCAGGAGTTTGGTGACAGCTATAATCCACTCTCGACGGAATACCTTCTTCTGCAATAATCTCAAGTCTCTGCGGAAGCTTCTAAAATACCTTCATCCGCGCATGGAAGAACTGCAACTGGACGTGGGGCAGCCCGAATCGGGATCAGAAAATGAACTAGACTACGTGCTATACGATGACCCTAGTGTCGTGCAGGATGTGGGAGTGCTCGGAAGCATGAGATTTAGTGACAAAGGATTGTAAGATCTCAAATTAGGCTACATTTGTGGAGGGACTGTAACAGGCTTTAATGAAAAAAGCCAATGAATGAGCTAACAGTAATAGGGAAAGTAGAAGAATTAAGTATAGCACTACCGGGCTGATATTCAGCTTTGAACCAGGAAGCAGATTTTACAACACAGAAGAAACGAGCGGCAATCTCACACGCATTATCAAGGACTGTGCAACCGAAATTACAGTTAAGATTGCTGATTAGGATACCAGCAGGAGTTCCTAGCAGACTAAAACTTAATTAGAAACGGCAAAACATGTAATTCTCTACCCCAGGTAATAGAAAAGAACTAGCGGAGCCTTCGAGGTTTATCAATAGGCGTAAGACATCTGGCATACGGAAGTATACTAGGGAGAGATATTTGAGCAATATATAAAAAACGGAGGCAGACTGAAAGCAATGAAGGGGCGTCGAGGCATGGGGAAAATCATATGCATGCGCCTAAATGCAAGCAAAGCAATGTCATCACAAATAGGGATAAAAAAGTAATAGTAGTGCACGAGTTCTACAGAGATCTGTGTTGTAGCCTTCAGATCATGGATAATGCCAAGAGAAAAAGTAGTTCAGAGGAGATAGACATCCCACCAGTAATGATAGAAGAAAAAAGGAAAGCTTCGAAAGAAATGAAATGGGCCAAAGCACCTGGTGAAGATCATATAACAGCAAACCTCTTAAAGAACGGCTGGCAAATTGTGCTAGTAAAACTAGAAAATCTGTACACGGAATGCCAAATGACCGGGAGTGTACATGAATGTTAGAAAAGTGGGATCATAATCCTAAATCATAGAAAAGTGACAGGACCAAGATAATCGCTAACCCAATTTCTGCCACCTTAGATTTCAGTCAACCTAATTAGCAAGTATGTTTTTGCAAAGTCTATTAAATGATAGACACTACTCAAACGATCAATCAGGTGATAATGAAATTCGCGGAGCACCCTCTACCCATGTGTATAGCGGTCATTGATTATGAGAAAGCATTTTGACAATGTTCAAACGTCACAGGTCAAGCAGGCTTCATAGAATCATGGTGTAGACGACCATTTCTTAAGAATAATATAGGACATCTACAATGAGACTGCAGCTACCCTAGTCTTCCATGAGGAGAGTAGTATAATACCTATAAGAATGGGTGTCAGAGAAAGTGACACAGCCTCTTCATTGTTATTCACAGCTTCTTTAGACCAGGTATTCAGAGCATTGGACTGGAAACAATTGGGCGTAAAAGTGAGTGGAAAATACCGCCGTAAACTTAGTTTTAATGACGACATTGCCTTGGTAAGTAACTCGATGGAGGAATTCCAAAGCATGATTACCAAACTGGAGAAACAGAGCAGAAGCGTGGGGCTGAAGATAACATGCATAATACTGAAGTAATGATCAATAGCCTCGGGAGAGAACAGTGGTTTGACATAAGTGGTGAACAGTGGAAGCGGTAAGCGAAAATTTTTATTTAGTCCGTATAGTGACCCCCGATACCAACCATGACAAAGAGATAATTCGAAGAATAGGGTCGAGTGCATTCGGCAGGCATTATCAGATAAGGAGTGGCAGCCTGCCATTGTCCCTAAAAACGATAGTGTATAACAACTGCATCTAACTGGCACTCACCTATGAGGCAGAAATGTCGAGGCTCACTAGAACGGTTCAATTTTAGTTGAGAACGACTCAGTGAGCAATACAATGGAAGATAATACCAGTTACGGTATAGGACAAGAATAGAGCGGAGTGGGTCAGAGAACCACGCGCGTTAAGGACATATTAGTAGAAATTAAGAAGAAAAATTGGTGCCGGGCAGGTAATGCTAGGGTAATGTAATCGTTGGTCATTTTAGGAACACAGTCAATACCGAGAGAAAGTAAGCGGCGCAGGGTGCAGCGGGAACTGAGGCTGGCAGAAGAGATAAAGAAGTTATCGGGAATAAATTTGCCGCAGTTATCATAGGACGGGGATGATTGGATATCTGTGGGAGATGTCGTTTTCCTGCAGCGGCCGTAGACAGGCGGATGATGATGATGTTGATAAGCATGTCGCAATAAACCCGTAGGTGTGGTGTGACCGCCACGTAACAATCATCGGAATGTTGTCTTTCTAGATGATCTCGAACGTATTCTTTTCCAGTAGGTCCACTTGTATGACGAACGCTACCAGCTGCAGAATCTGGGTGGCCTTAACTGTGGGAGGCGGTCCTGCGTGTAGCAGCGGTATCGAATCCCGGTCTGGCGCTGTCCTTGCTTGTTCCGCCACTCACGTTGGTCGTATCGGTGTTTGAAAACTAGCTCAACAAGACACATGTGACGGTTCGTAGGTTAGTCTTCGTAGCGCTGCACCACGTACAATTAAGGCACTGATGGAAGATTGCGGATATTCTGGGCGGTCTTGTCTTCGCGCTACTTGTGCGTTGTCTTCGCTGGTTCGCTCATCAGGAATGCACGGCGAGGTGGGTTCCATATAGCGACTGTGCTCCGAGATAGACTGCTTCAGTAGATGAAACCTTTGCATTGCAGAACAATGAGGCCGAAAATAGAAGGAAACAAGACGAGCGCTTGTCTTCTTTTATTTTTTTGTCCTTACGTTCGACGCTCGAAATTTTTGATCATGTACAACCTACAAGGCAAACTGCTTCTTAGTGCTTCTAGCGCATCAGCAGGGACCAGGCCGTCTTTTGAGACGAGATGTCTACCCCACCATGTAGCATTTTCGCACCCAAAAGGCGCATGAGCTGCGCGTACTCCATCTTGCGGTGTTCGTTTCTTTTTGATGCGATCTCTTTGTGCATGTGCTACGCTCCTTCTTGTGCCTTGCTTACGTTCAAAGTTTATGAGCTCTATTTAAGACGGCCAATCCAGCTTGCCTGTCTTGCCCTGCAGAGTGTGAAGCAGCCGGATCAACCTGTCCTATTGAACCTCTCACCCCAGCTTGGTCAGGAACACGTTATGAAATCCAAATGACGAATAATCGCCAAGATTTCACGCTTGCGCTCGTGCAAGTACTTCACACTATTGCGGGTTTCATGAACGCCCTGCCCCGTTTATAGCGTCATTCATGAAGTCGCCGTTCTCCCGCTCCTGCCGTGTGAATGAGTCGGTCTGCAAATAAGTGTTAAAAGTCACGGTCCTATATGCGATGTTGAAGAGGTATATCTTTGCGCTTGTACAGCACGAGCGTGTCTACAATACTCTTCGTTCTGTGTGATGCATTTCACTCGACACCTTCGCGAATGGTGTCGCGTTCCCCATGCGTGGCTCACCAAGGTATATGTGAGGAAACGACAACTTGCCCACGTGCTCGCCGTAAGACAACCTGATCGGGGTGTTTCTTTAGTCCGCTGCTATAACTTTGAAATGACACCCTGCTCTGAATAACTGTCCCCGCCTGCTCTTTGTAGAGCATCGTCAGCGAGACGACATTCACCTCCTTGGCACACTCAAACAGATCGTGCGGTTCAGTGACCCCGTGCAATCCTTTTAGGTCGTCCTTTCATTCGGTGTCAGCAATCACGCGGAAATTCTCCTCGTTAACCGGCACAGTGTAGTCGGCACACGGTATACAGTCACGCCTTCATGTTGGCCTTCTTCGCAAGCCCGTGTCGATACGCTGGCTAGTCCACGAGGCGTCCTTGAGGTTGAACCTCCCCTGGAACGTCGCCGGCTTTGTTACAAGAAAAAAAACCCACAGTCTCTTGTACGTCAAACGGAACGTTTACGGTGGGCTATTGATTTGAAACTGACCGATGCACATGAACGGATGTTCACGAGCAACGACTGGCTCTTCATTGACGTTCATCTTGAGTAGACGTTCGGGTATCGGAGAGTACAGGTCACCGTTCGCGGTGCTAAAGGTCGGTAGATCGCTGCCACCAAAGGTGAACTCGCACGTGGGGTACACTAGAACCTCAAGATAACGAGGCGATAGACTGAGAGTCTTCATTTTAGATGCGAAGCATCTCATGCTCGGGGCTGTTTCCCTCCCTCCCTTGTCATTGTTGTCCGCCGTCCGCACACACACTGCGCATATCTGGCCAGGCACCGCTGATGATGATTGTGGCATGATGCCCCTAGGGATTGGCCAACCAACGAATCCATCACGAGATAGCTTCGCGTTCAACCACCGTCATCATCTTCCCGTAGGGGAGTACTCCTCCCTGCGCATGCCTGGCCAGTGACCGCTGATGATGATTGGGGCAGGATGATCTCGCGATTGGAGTAGATGCGAAGCATCTCATGCTCGGGGCTGTGTCCCTCCCTCTCTAGTCGTTGTCGTTGTCCGCCGTCCGCACACCCACTGCGCATGCCTGGCCGGGCACCACTGATGATGATTGTGGCAGGATGCCCCTGGGGATTGGCCAACCAACGAATCCATCACGAGATAGCTTCGTGTTCAACCACCGTCGTCATGTTCCCGTAGGGGAACCCTGAGTAGTATGCGAGGCATTCCTCCTCTCCTCTCCGACACTCCTCTCCGGCATTCCTCCTCTCTCACGCGAAGCTCCTCGCCTCTCTGGGATTGCGCAACGATTGGCAACACCTGCAGCTCTGCGCGCGATAATGCGAAGCATCTTAGGGTTAGATGCGCGACGGTAGCAGCTGCATACTCTGCGGGGGGCGCCACTGTAGCTCCGCGGTATAGATGCGCACGCTCCGTACCCCTCATTGTCCTCCCGCTACGCCGCAATCGAACTGAAAATTAATGGGAACTTGATTCGACCCCATTGCTGCTTCGCATATTACTGGTGAAATTTTTTCCTGATGTGAAATTTTTGGTGAACTTTTTTTTCTGTGCAGAGGTTTTGCTTTCACGATCTCGCCGCCTATAGTTAATATGATCATAAAATGTACCCATTATTATCATCAATACATCATCATGTATACATACATGCGTACATACATACATACATACATACATACATGCACACATTCATGCATACCTGCTGCTTGAGCGCTTCTAGTGCGCTCGCACTCCTCTGGTAAGGATTCAAAGGAATCGTAATCATCATCATCATCATCACCACCACCAGCGCCTCAACAACAGCTACCGGGCATAGGCCACTCTCTTTATTCTCAACTTATCCCTGTCCTCTGCTTACAGCGACCAATTTATCCCCGCCAATTTCTTGAGCTCACCCGCCCATCTAACCATCTGCTGGCCTCTGCCACGCTTGCCTTCTCTAGAGATACACTCTGTTAACCTAACCACCAACACTTATCTTGCCTTCGCTATACATGCCATGCCCACGTCCATTTCTATTCCTAATTTTTGCTAAGATGTCCTCAACACGAATCTGTTCCTTGACCCACTCCCCTCTGTTCTCGCAAATTATTGTTGCACCTATCATACTTAGTTCCATTGCTCGCTGAGATGTCGTCGATTTGAGCTGAATCCTCTTAGTGAGCCTCCAAGTTTCTGCCTCGTAAGTGAGTACCGGTAAGATGAAGCTGTCATAAACGTTCTTCTTTAGGGACAATGGTAGGCTGTTATTCATTATCGGAGAATGTCTCCTGAATGTAGTCCACCCCATTCTCGTCCTTTTGATTATCTCTGCCTCGTGGTAGGGATCCGGGGTGACAACTTCGCCTAGGAGATATATTCGCTAACGAATTCCATTGCCCCTCCACCTATCTCAAACGGCTGTGGTGTCCAGAGGTGATTGATAATTACTTTAGTTTTCCGCATATTAAAATTCAGGCCCACGGTTCTACTCTGTCCAGTGCGTTAATCATGCTTGAGAAGTCGTTCCCAGAGTTACTTCGCAAGGAAACGTCATCAGCAACTCTGAGGTTACTAAGGTATTCTTCATTAAACCTTACTCCCACCGGTTCCCATTACATTGTTCCGAATAAATCTTGTAAACATGCTCTGAATAACATTCTAGGGATGTGTCGCCTTCTCTGACACCCTTTTTATACGTATTTTACTGCTCTACTTATGGAGGGTGATGTTAGCAGTGGACCCATTGTAAATATCCTCTAGTTTTTTTTACAAATGCTCGTCTAAACCCTGGTTTTTTAGGTTCTAATGAATACTGAAGTGTTGGCTATATATAGGCTATATATAGGGGTTCAGTGTACTCCGAGCACTCCTCTATCACCTGATTTGATCGTGTGAATATTGCCACATAGCCAAAGACGACACAGTTGTCTTCAAGGAAAACAAGTTTTTTCTAGCGAACTTGTGCTCCCCTAACGACTCAAAGAATAGAGAGCAGCGAATGAGCAGGCAACAAAGTGACGTGCATGGTCGAGTGTCGCGAAATCAAATACCGCATCGTCTGCTCTGCAGGCTTTTATCTTCGGCGAGAGTGTTTCTGGAACCGTCGATCTCCATCCAGAACATTGTAGATGAAAGAAGATTATTCAACGCCAGTTACGTTAGGGCGAATCGCTCTCCTTATCCGAATGAGATAACCCGTGCGGCATAAATATAAATAATGGAACAAGCACTTCGCTTGGGACACAGATAACTCAGCGGGCCGCAGAGGGCAGTAAAAAGAAACCATAAATAAACAAACCCAATGTATGGTTCGCAGCTTCTAAGAGTGCAACAACCCGATGCTAAAATGAAAAGACAGTCAGAACAAGCAACAATAGCAAGAAGTCCTTCATCTTGCGCAGTAAGGCTTGAGGCGAACCACGTGGACGACTTCGGGCCGTGTGCGTCATCGGGATGTGCCGAACTCACCATCTGGGACCACCTCGTAGGTATGTTTGCCAACACGTCGTAGAATTCGGTAGGGTCTGAAGTACCGTCGCAGAAGCTTCTCACGGAGTCCACGTCGGCAGATGGAGTCCAAACAAACGCACGATCCCCAGGGTAATACTCGTCCTTTTAGGTGATTTTTCAAAATCACCAAATAATTTTGGCGAATGCAAAACCCTAATGTGCCGTCTTTTAAGTTGTTAAATATATGAACACGCGAGGAAATGACGGCACGAACGCTGCCTGTCCGGCGATCGTTTCGCTGTTGTCTTGTGTCTTTGTGTATTCTGCCTGATAGCATAAACTCGCCCAACAGTTCACACTGCCAATCATGATAAGCTGATTGGAGTATTTTTACTACCTCTTTATGACAGTATTTTTAATACTAAGCCAGAACACTCACGGTTCAAAAAAAAAATGCCGCAGCTTGGACTAGGGTTGCAATTCTGGAGAAACAGTAATGCTGCCAGGCGCCCTTCCTTCGTCTGAGATTTGGTGTTGCACCTCACGTAAATTTCGGAACCTGCTCAAAGTTCTCCACGATTGGCAGGTCTAGACCGTTGGTACTGTTGTCTTCCACATCACTTCCATTGTGGGCCGCGTCAGCACATACTAGAACCCGCGGCCCCCGCCTTCTTGAAGTCCGCGTGTGTTGCCCGAACTCGGCGTCTCTGCCCCCCACTTCAGGCGTGAACGCGCGTGAAGTGGCTAGTAGAATAACCAGCACGTGAAAAATAATTCCACCAACGCTGGCCACGGTGTTCTCGATTGTCGAGCTGGCGGACGCTCGACGGTCCTGACTATGCGCATGCTGACGGGCGTTCGGTATTTTTCCTTGTAATTTCTGTTGCGAGGGCCTCACATCGCGCAAGCTCGCGCGCAAGCCTGGACGACGCGGCTGTTCGCGAACCTTTATAAAATGTGTTTCGCAGTGACGTCATGCCTTAACGGATTGTGGTGAGGCTCGGCCGAGCCATTTCTAGGATATCGAAGCGAGTGTGCAGCTGTGCAAAGCTGCGTCAGGGGTTGTAAACAACGCCAGTTGAGGTCATCGCTCCGCGAGATTTTTCGTAGGACGGACGGATGACGCTCGACTTTGACAGCTTTGCTGTAAAGATTTACGCGGCCCGCGAAAGCAAGGCGGCATGAAGCTTCTATTGGAGAGCACTATTATTTGTAGTGAGATACAATATCATGGTATATCGCATTGAGGTTTCGATATTTTAAAACATTTTCTTCTTGATGCTGTGTGATGCACGCTAGCACTTGCAATCCATAAGCAAGTAAGTAGCTACTGCTTTGTACGTCACTGCCATAGTACGCATTATAAGGTCTTACCACTTGTTTATTCCACTTTGTTCCTAGCTCACGCCGGCGCTCATTTAGGTTATGTGGCGTTTAATGCAAGTCGCGTGTTTCTTTCTCTTTTTCACTTGGAAACGACAATCTTGCTTGAAATGGAAAGGGTGTAGCTTTGTGGCTGCTATTATAAGCTGTTCTTGCCTCAACTAAAGTGTTCTCAATTTAATTCGATGCCCCTATAAACGAGGTCGCTGCAAATGAATGCGTTGAAAGTAGGCTCCGTGCCATTCGGCTTGCCGACATTCGTCTAAGCTTGTCGATTTTCTGATAGCTGCTACGGTTTTTGGGTAGTCTGTGTGTTTATTGTTGAACATTCGCTCGGTCGGACACGCATGATTACTTCAACCATGCGTCAAAAATTTGGGTGCAACATAATTGTACAAATCTCCACCTGGCCTAATGAGAAAACAAAATTGTGAGAATAAGAGCTTGACGCCGCACGCTAAGAATAAGGGTAAAGTTTCACTGCATTACAAATTATTTAATAATATGACGATGGTGAAGTATCATAACTAGAAGCTCAAGGAGCATAAGTGGTACGTGTTTACGTCATGAGAAAATTTCTAGCGTAATATTTGTGTTTAGAAATACCGCAGTATACTATAAAATATATAAAAAAACTGAGAATTTTATAATTGCCTCAGGGCTTGGAGTTATTCAGCCCCGTTCTAACCGTGATGGGGTGCGTTGACCGAAGGCCACAAAAGAGGGACGTCTTTCCCTAGACAAAAAGAGTACTCATGAAGAGCAGATTGCGTGAATTTTCTAAATTTGGTAAAGCATGTACACACGTTGAAAATAAAAATTATTACAAATTTGTGCGCTCCATACAATTGCGGTGTCTTGTCTCCCGGCTGCTTTCCCTCTTTGCCATTTTCGTCGTTTCTGCGTGCTCTTTTCTGCCGTGCCCTTTTGATAGCTGTTATGTCGGTGCTGTTCTGTGGCTTGCTGTTTTCTCGCAAGCTGTTTTGACGTGGCCTTGCGCATAGTGGGTGGGATGAGCTTGAGTTTGCGGCAAGGCATTTTGGCACTAATTGAGCAAAACTGGAACGCAAGCATAGAATATCTTTGAACTGAGTTTGGACCGCCGCATCAAGAATCCAAATTACATGAAGTTCGGAAGAAAATTCAAAGCCCGGGGTTCTGTACAGTCGCAATGAGTCGGGAAAGGCCGCCTGCATTATTGCACCAATTTTTCTGAAACAGGGCGTGACAGCTCTTTGCTTGACGGACCACAAACACACGCGTAGCTGTAGCGGTATACAGTTTCGCTGTAATTGGCTATTCCGGTTAGTCATGTTAGGCACTAACGAGCTACTGCTCGCGTAATCGCTACGCGGGTAGGGTTTTCAACCGCTAGACTCGTTTCTACGATGACGAAGACGTTTTAGTACGGTGAAGCATGATGGTAATTCTCAACGAGTGCAAAAAAAACTTTTTTCATGGCCACGCAGTCTCCACCTTACTCGTCAATGGCTCCATAGCTGACCACAGTGAGCCATGTCTGTTGGAATAGTTTCGCTTTCCTCTGCCGACGCTTGAAGTTCATACATCATTATGTCTGAACATATGTTAGATATGAATAAACATGGTTGAGAAGGGTTATTTAGTCCTAAAGCGAGGTGGTACTAAACATATTGGAGTCAGCGGGGGATGGAAACGCAGGAAATTACATTGCTAAAGGTAAATTTGTAACAGGATGTTCGAACCAGAAAGTAGCCTACTGGATGTGAAAAATATGCGGCAGGAAAATAAAGGTCAGCGTCAACATGAGATGTACAACATAACACTATTGCGAAGGTGGGAATGGATTTAATAGTTATGATGCATATGAGGCTGCGAACTAAATGAGTCGAACGCGATGTTCAACGGCAGGTTAAGTGCATGCCTCTACATGGTAACCGACTAACTTTGTATACGAAGTTCACTCTCAAGACGGAACAAAAGTATCACCAAGAGCCCATAACCGGTGGGACCCATTTGTAGTACGACGCACGCACCTATCGTAGCAGCAGAGAAATGAAGTTCTGACGGCCCCGAATAAAAGAAAACATTTACGTGTGGGTAATTCGGACAAACAGCTATTCCTGAATTGTTCGTTGTTTTACCGATAGAACACATGGCATAAATGTCGGCAGCATGATACTGTAACAGCTCCGCAGATGTTTCAAATGCTTTCACTTGGTGCCCTGAGCATCGTGCACATCCCGCACACACTGCCTGAAAGAAGCGACTCCAAAGGCTCCCTGCTCACCTTGGTGGACTACTGAAGGGAGGCCAAAAGAGGCAGCTGGAGGGTCACATACAAGCAGGTCGGGACGAGTAGCCTTCTTTTTCTTCAAGGATAGCTCGCGTTGGCGACGGCGATGGTGGTGGTGGTGGTGGTGGCCCGAAAAATGGCGCATACCCACTTAGGGGGACTCACCGAGAAGAGTTATGTTTTCATTACAATCAATCACGCGAAGCAAAATAATAGAGCAGGAGAAATAATTTGGTCTACGTTAATGAAAGAAAGAGAGAGAAAACAAGAAAAACAACAAACAAAATAGTATAAAAACTATAGTAAAAGTCAGCAGAATAGGAATATTTTTAACACTGCAGAAGAGCTGTCTCCGAAATGAAGGAGTGAATAGCTTTGGACACTTCCCTATGGCATGTTTGCAAATAACCGCTTCCAAATGTTTGCCAATAACCGCTCAACAAAACACACAGAAACATGAATACAAAAACCACAGAAAAAACATTGCACTCAGAATCTGGAACAATAAAAAAACCATCAATACGACGCCGTTCTATTCACAAATTCAGGTATAAATACATATTCACGAAAACACACAAAATACTTCACTTACAATTCAATCAAACGAAGTGTATAAGAATGACATTTCTTGTTTAAATTTAAAAGGCCGTAATGAATTACAGCATTTATTTCAGGGGTGAGCCAATTACTGAGTGATGCTGTGGAAAATATGATCGAATGTTTCTCGTTGTTGATCGAAAAGACGTTCAAAATGAAGATACCGATGCTGTAGTGATAACGTTGATCTAGGAACAAAACACAGAGCTGATCAAACACTGGGGAAGATTGAAGTGGGGAACAGTGCCTGACGGTGGGAAAATGGAATAACGCGTAGGGCTTCTTTTTCCCCGGTAATTGTCGGTGCAGTGTGGGTATCTTACGTACCACCCTAGGAAGCAATGCAATAACTTAGGTGACTTTGGACAAAAGCGTGTTACAAAGTAAGAAGAGTTTTGCGAGTTGAAGTTTGTTCTAGCTATAACCACAGCTGCCATGCCAAATAAAAACTTACTTTAAAATGAAGATTACTTCTCAATAAATATAAAATATGAATCGAGAATTATCCCCAAAAATTATGTCATGACCAAGTTCAATTTTGTCTCCTGACTTATTGAGGGGAGGAATGAATGCCATTTTTCTTTGAGGGGAACAAAACATAGAAAGCAAGTTGGGAGTACGTTAATAGAGAAGTTCTTGAGGAGACGCCATCTCTTCGAGGGAAAACAGGGCTGCGTGGAGCTTTTGTAATTATGTACACCTGTTATGATGAGGGTTAAAGACGGTGGCGTCATCTGCATACAGTATGCGTTCTGATTAAGTAAATAGAGGGGAAGGTCATTTATTAAATTTAAGGGCACTGTACCTGAGATCGAGCCTTGTGGAACATTTCTCTTTTCAGTGTCCAGGGGTGATGCTGCAGAAAGTGAAAGTATTTGTTGCGTATTTCATATAAACCTGTGTATCTAAGATATTGAGGGACAGGTTATCCCATAACGCCAAGTTTATCAAAGACAATATCTTGGTCAATAATATCAAATGCTTTCAAAAAAAGTAGGAAGACGGCAGCAGCCACGTCACTGCGATCAATCAAAGGCTTAGGTTTTTTTAAGCACACAGTCGCATTATTAGTGCGTAGGGAGTCACAAAAAGCAAACTGAGAAGTGATGAGTAAGGTAAATTTGTTAACATGACGGAAATAAGGGTCTCAATAAGTTTTTATTACCTTAATAAAGAAGGAAATAATAGGTATGGGCTGGTAATTAATTAATAAAGCGCGCGTTCCCTTCCTTGAGTATAGGAATATTTTTACCACTTTCAATGCCCGTAGGAGTGAAGCGGATTTAGGGAATGTGAATGTATACCCAGATTAGGCGCAACAAGTCTTTTTGAAAGTTTTATATGAAACCCACGAATGCTGCCTCACCCAGGCCTTGTAGCCTTTAATCCTGGGATAGTAGCTTGCAAAAGAAAGAAAGATTGGGGCCACGCAGAAGTTCAGAGGATTTAGGGCACAAGGCAAGTTGAGAGTAAATGGTCGAAAAATCGTTGCTGAAAAAATTTTCAATATTCTAAAGTTCAGCAAAAATCACGAGTCCTATTGAGCCATAGGTTTTCGGGCTTAGCCTGGGTAGAAAAACTCAAAAATTCTATAAATAATTTTTTCTTTTTTAGGTAGTTTCTATACATAATAACCTCATTGTCTTAGAATCAGTGCTTGGCTTCTAAAAAAGTGAAGATAACGTACTCGAAGATGCGAGTTTGAAGGTATATGGTTCAAGTTTTAAAAGTTATCTTTTTTCCACAAGGCAAAAATAATGGAATTTGTAACCCCAGAACTCTGAGCGGCAATGTAGCGCCATTGGTAGTTATAATGTCGTGCTGTCCTTCAGAAAGTATTGATAGAATCAGAGGATAGCTACAAAGCGAATTTTAAGCCTAAAATATGGCGGAGCAGTTCTTATTTTCTACAAGGGTGAATAAGGTTTCAGAATAAAAGATTGATTGTTGTGAGTTGATTTTTGGTTTGTTCCTATTTGTGCACGTCGAAAAATACAGGACAGTGACCGGTGATGTCACAATCGATAGCCCGCGTTGCAGTGGAAAATTATTACTATAAAAAATATTGTCAAGTAGGAAATGACAAGAATGATGCAGAACACGCTTAGGCGAATTTACGAGTAACATTTAGGCTAGTTCCTAAGCCACTATAGTGTGAAGTGATTGGTTAGCTTTGCTGGATCAAGAAGATTGATGTAAAGTCCCCGAATATGAACACATTTTTGTTTTTTGTTTTCAAAATGTAGATCATCAAATGTGAGAAAGAGCGTATCAGAGAAATAACCTGAATTATATGAAACTGAGCGGTAAGCGGTGCCAAACACTGTCCTTTTAAGATTTGAAGAATCGATAACATCATGTTCAACCCAGACAGACTCTCATTTGTGAACATTTATGCTCGCATCATTGCTTCGCCAATGCATTAGCTGTTTATAAAGAAAATAGCAGAGCTCCCAGAAGGGCTGCTTCTACGATTATGGTATTAGCTACTATAGTCGGCAAAGCCATACATATCGCGAACATAGCAGGGAATCAAGTTGCAGTGAAACAAATGATCGAGAATGAATGGTTGAAAGTATGAAGAAAACCTGGAAATCCCATTAAAGTTCGTTTTAGGGCTACGTGCGTTGAAATAAATAGCGCTGAGAACATTCGCGTTCCATAAACATGTAGGCACATTTGCTGGTGAAGCCCAATTCGTAACAAAACAAGAGAGAAGGTGAAAAAGCCGAGAGAAGTTACCTGGTTTTCAAACTTGCAAGGTCGCGGAGACTCTATATACGAAACACAGGACTGCTGGTTGTTTGTCGAAGTGTAGACAGGGTAAATTATAACCCAAGGACTTCAAGAGTTAGAGACCGAACAGCCTACTCCCAGTTGTTTACAAGCTGTTTACCAAAGTGATAGGTAGTCGCATTGATGGCAGCCTGCATTCCCATCAACCCACAAAGCAGGCATATTTATGAAAGGGGTATTCAAACATGGATCACATCCATGTCGCCAACCAAGTGATAGAAAAATCCGCAGAGTACATGAAACTTCTTTACATGGCATTACAGATTACGAGAAGGTGTTTGATTCTATGCTCCAAGAACTCGTTTTAGAAGCACTAAAAGACGAGGGAGAAGAGCAAACCTATATTAAACTTTTAGAAGACATATGAAACGTTTTTAAAATAAACCAGTCCCAGCTAACGTGAAATTGAGAAACAAGCCGAAGTTGGTTAGTGGACCTAATTGCCAGGCCATCGAAGCAATTAAATTATGTCTCTTACATGTCAGCGAGGGGAATTTCGGCCGCAAGTAATTTAAAATTATGCTGCAAATTTGAGCACTATTGGGCTGATAATTTGAACTTGGCACATATTGAATCGAAACACTAAAGTTGTTGACGAAATCTGATGAGAACTTTATTTAAATTGAGTTGCGCATATGGTGTGATGAACGTTTTGTGAAAAAGGCATTAAAGTATGCTACAGTCTTTCAACAACAGTAGAACTATACACGGAGAGCGGGTGAGTAATCCTGGCCCCATTAGCAGCTGTTTTTGAATTCCTCCCTAGGCTCTCGCCTGAAGGCTCTCACGCAGAAAGCAAGGTCTTCATCATCTGCTATTGATGATGATGTTGATGCCCTCAAAGTTTTTGGCATCTATCCAAAAGGGGGAATGAGCCAGGACTAAACATGTTAATGTATTTCATGAGACCCTGAAAATGCTAATGTATCTCTCGAAAGACAGAGGCCGTAAAATAGAAGTTCTTCATAACAAAAACACCAATTGCACAATAATTAACACCCTTCAGAAATTCAAGTGACCCGAAGCAGAAAAAACAAGCTTGAATGCAATTATATATTTCCCTTTTTGCATACCCCACTTTTGTTGCCCCAATAAATGACATAAGTGCAACACCCCCACACGGTCAATAGAGTTCTCCAGGAATAGTTGTCTAGCTGCCCAAAACTAGAATTTTGTACCGTGAGCAACACTGGCTGAGGTTGGGCAGATTGGCGTTGCTTCTAGAGAGCCGGGCGGCGCAAGCGCGGCACGTGGCGGCCTGGCCCACTTGGTAATCATGCGAGGGGTGGCCGGGTGTGGAAACATATTGCTTGTGCGGCGCAGAAAAACCGGCTTCCGACTGTGGAACCACACCCCACGTGTCCAGCATCTTCGCCGACCTGCGTTCCGCACGTGGCGGCCCGGTTCACGTGATGATCATTGCGAGGGGTGGCCGGGTGTGGAACCAATTGCTCGGGCATAGCAGCAACACCGGCGTGCTCCTGTGGAAGCAGCTTAGCTCTGGGGCGATTCCTGACGCAGCGCGGGAACCGCTTGACAAAAATACATGTGTCACATAATGCATATACCGTGTCTGTGTCATTGAAGCAGCAGAAAGTATGACGATCAAGCTAATCCTAGACAACCAGGAACGCCAAGAATAGCCTGCTTAACCTTAAATTACGGTACGTATATCCTGCAATAGCCGAGCTAAGCTACGGCTATTTTTTAAAACGCTTCACAAGGCTGATGATATCTTCATCCTAATGAAGTGTTTCGCACGATCAGGGGGTGGGGATTTGCTAGGGCGTGTAAGTGACAGGCATTAAGCAAAGTAAGAAAATGATAAATATGGCAGTAACATATAAATGTAGCCATTGTTATTTTGCAGGGACGGGTGAGAGGATATAAAAACATTGCTTCGCATCTGTCAGTTTCATTTCGTTCACTTCTTCTTCCATTCACTTCGTCATTGACACCCGAAATCAGATCTTTCGCCGATCTCCTAATTGATGTCTCAATTCATTGTAACAAAGCTTTGAAAATCAAACAAGAGCTTCGGAAAACACCTTCTACACAATCTGAAAGGTTAAGCCAAAAGGAAACTGCCATAGGGCAAATGGATGTCCCTCATTTTGGTCAGTGAAGCAGCCGGATCCTGCTCATTTTTGATACAAACTTCAGTCTGCGTACGCGATTTAAGGGAGATATCCTATTTTCTTGCCACCCCTTTTTTAACGGAAAGGTGGCAAGTTTTTTGCCCCACTGCAGTTTTATCCGACCTGGGTTCAGGTTCTTAATCTGGCTCATTAAAAAGAAACCCTTATATATTAGGAATGCACAGACAGGCAAACCGTCCACAGGTAAAGCGATAAATTGCCGATCCGAAAGAGTGTCAAATTGGGAGATACCACATCTACAAAGCAATTCACATGCCTGTTAAGGTGTTTAAAAAGCTTGCCTGAGAAATCTTAGCATGAAGGGTAAATGAAGAATATTTGAGGTATTTGAAGTTTGCGGACAACCTAGTCTTGCTGGGTGAGACTCTAGAACATATGCAAACATGCAAACACACGCATATCACATGCTTCGAGAACTACAATCGCAAAGTACGGACGTGGGTCTGAAAATAAATTATAACAAATCTAAAGTAATGACGAATAGACAGTTTAAGAAACGACACGCCGGAAGAAGTAAAGTAATATAACTCCTTCGGACAGATTTTTAGTGCTGACCCAAACCAAGTGAGAGAAATGCGGCTGACAATATTTGTTATTAAAAAAATCTACACCCAGTGCACACGGCTGGTGATGACATGCGGAGCTCAAAGTTGGCGCCCTACTAAAAAAGTAAAAAACAAACAATTCAGCCCTGGGCTCCATGGAAGGAATAATGTTACGAATAACACAGAGACTGCAAACATGATATATCTATCAGCGTACAAACTAGAGTTGACGATATCATAGTAAAAATAAAGAAAAACAAAATGACTTGGACTAATCATGTGGTGAGACGCGTCATCGGACAACTGGATGACAGGGTTACAGAGTGGATATCTAAACACAGGAGTACAGGAAGGGGAAGGGCAATACCACGACGGAGGGATGAAATGCCCAACTTCGTATTTAATCTCTGGACTCGAGAAGGGAGGACAGGGGCGGTTGGAGATCAATGGGAGAGGCCTTTGTTCTGCAGTAGATCTCAGTAGGCTGATGAATATAATCATGAAAATGATGGTTGTTTTTCGCGCCTTAATAACACAGTGCTCAGCCACTGCAACCCTCCTGTTTTCTCGGTATTCAGGGCGCACGCATTTCCGAGCAAGGTCTCATTTTCCTAAGAACGTTGTTGGTTGATGACAAAGGCTGTATCGTCGTGATCATTGATATTGAGGTACAAGGTAGTAAGACGGGATTTCCGGGCTTTATAAAAGAAACTAGAACGCTTTACCCGTTGCCTAAATGTGGTCATGATCTTCTGTTGATTCTTTATATAAGTGGGCACCCGGTGCACAGTATCAAGGTCATCAGGCGTCACTGAGCAACAGATTTTCCGATTAGTTCTAGTGTGCTCGGAGAAGTTTTTGCCTTGAGGTACGGGAACGCCCCAAATATGAACGTTATGTAAACGGAGTATTGCTCGACTTGAGCCACTTTTTTTGGAAAGGCAATCGTTGCGCTAGGCTTGTGACTTGTTACTGGCAATCAGGGTGGTATTTGCGGCCTTGACGGCTTCGAATGTCTTATTCATAAAATCCGTGCAAATTGTATTCTCGTCGAGTTAACGCTGAAGATTCTTGATTTCGGCAGACTTGCAGTCTATCAATTCATATTTCAGCTAGTCCAGGACGGCTGAAAATTTCTCAAATTTTTGATCAACACCAACCATGACCGGTTGGAACTCTTCTTTAAGCGATGCGAGAGTGGGTTTCATGGTGGCGCACAGTGATCGAGGCACCGCAGTGCAGAAAACGTGTTCAAGGAAATATTTCGTGCTGTAACACCTGGGTCCAAAGATGTTACCGGTTAGTTGCCGATCTTGAACGGTCCGGAGGCGTGGATAGCTCTCCCAAAAGTAAAGGCTGTTGTCACGAAGCAGAATTATTGCAGGTTCCGGCTTAGACTGCACAGACACCCCGTGGCAGAAGCGGGCACCACAGGCTTTTAGCAACAACGGAGCTGCTTCGGTGAATCTGAAGAGGATCCGACACCGATGTAATGGTAGGGCAGTGCCTGGGGAAAAGAAAGAGTAAGCGTTCAAGCAGACAAACAGGATGTAGCGGAGTAGGCAATAGCTCTGCCGCGCTATTGTCAATGGCTGGTGAGAACAGGCGGCTAGAAATGACGCCGTGTGGTGGCGCTTTTACTAAACGCGCTGCATGCAACCGCAGCCAGCCGAGGGAGATTTGGTTCTCTTGGTTTTACCACAGAGTTTCATATAACATATGCTAGCAATGATATTGGTGTGCAACGGTCTGTCACCACGGGAATATATGGGAAGACTGTAGTTTCCAGTTTTTTCATGGTAATTGGCTTTGCTTGTACCGCTTTGGCAGTTGTGAAAATACCAAAAGGCAGAACACCTGACGGGAAAAAGTGTTTGTTTAAGCACATATGCACTGAAACCATGCCGTAAAGTAAAATAAGGTGCCATTTCTTCCGTTCTTTGCTTTTTTTGTTACTTAGGTGAGAATTCTCCTCTCCGATTCCGAAGAGCCAAGTTAGCTTGTAAAAACGGATATGTGACCAATGCATTCCGATTAAATCCATCAGTGTGGTTGACCGTGGGTCAAATGCAAATATTAAATTTTTTTTATGCCTTTCTGTGGTATTAGGAATGTTAAATGTATTTTTTAACGGCTGGCTTGTCCCGTCATATTCGCTCACGAGAACTCTCACCTAATTATCGAGCGGTAGAAAGCAAAAGACAACCGAAGGAAAGACGCATAAGTTTTACTGCTGCATGGGGCATTTTTTTCTTTTTGTGAGCAAACCGTATAAACGCCTTGAAGGGTCCAATATTTGTTCAAGATCTCAGAGCCGAGTTTTAGGCTGCGGCTCATGCATGGAATGTACAAAGTAAATTCTTTTCCATCGATAATGGCATGCCAACCGGGGAACAAAACCTGTTGCAGTATACGAGATTTGAGATTTGGCGCAGCGCTTAATGGTTGTTACCGGCCGAGTACTCGAACTGAGAGCTCGTGCTGTGTTATGGCGCACAGTCGTGACATTACAACAAGTTGTCTTGGGCACCATACAACCTGTTGTAGATATTGTGAATTTGAGAATACAAACTTTGACTTGAAACTCTCGGTGACTTTGGGAAAGGTTCTCGTCAACACCTAGCTCCACGCGGAAAGAAACCAGTGGAGCACAGTTTGAAGTGATGTCCTCTTGAGGCGTCCGCTCAGGTTCTGCTCGTGGCCTCGGCGTACCATCTCTTCCGCGTATTGCCTGTAGAAGTCATCCATAAAAGCCTGCCTCCCGCTGACATACAATGGTAGTGACATACCTGAGAGACCGCCCTAAGCAGCAGATTTGTCTTTGCCGAAATAACAAGTGTTTCTTTGTCTTACCCATCAAGTTACCGTGCAAGCTGTCCCAGACAAAAATTTGCCGTTTGGTCAAAAAGGCGCCTGCGAATGTCTGCCACAAATTGTTCTACCGAGTTCAGTATAAGGTCATCGTTCATCCAATCTTCTTCTTGGACACAAACTAAGATTGCCCTGGGAAAAACGCCATTGGCAACAATTTTATTCTTCAGTACAACAAAAACACGTAGCTTCCGCCACTGTGAGGCAATGTAGAGCCATGCTTTGCTGCGCAGGCGCTCAGAGCTAGTTGTCCGCGTGGCGATGATCTTCGTAGCTTTAACATCTACTGTTTAATTTTTGAGACTGCCAAACATCCTACCGGTGCGGTCAGGATTCAAAATTGAGGGAAAGCCTTAATTCTGGGCATGGCGCTTTGCCGGTATCTGGATACTGAAACCTAAGCACGTTGTTTTCGCTGATATCTGGAAGTCACGAGCAGAGACGATTGCACTCGAAAAGTTTGCGGTGAGGTTTGCCCTGCTAGCGTGTATGTTTCCCTGTAATTCTTTCTGAAACCGTATAATTAGATCGAGAACACTGGCGACCAAAGAAACACTTTTGTGTCTAGTGAGGACCGAGCAGAACCCTATCCCTATCAGGTAAGATGAGCTTGTGCGGCATAGCAATGATATGACACGCGCTTTTTTTTAACACAGACGAGACAGATGCGTACGGCGAGACATTGCAACATTATCTATAAGCAAACAAATGTGAGAGCATATTTCGCTGGAATAGAATTATCATAATAGTACTTTCCGGCTCTCCGTTGAACCAACATAAGCTATATAGGGTTTGCACAAAAAAGGAAAACGTTATACATAGCAAGTTTTGTCCTGAACAGGGAGGTCATGGTCCTCCTAGTGATGCAGCGAATGGTGGCTTGGATATGAGTTTGTGCATACAAGCTGAAATAAATACCCTCCAATTATTCCTAGAGGAAGTTTCTTTGAAATGCAGAAACAACACAGGGTAAATTCAAAGTTTATAGCAACACCTATCGCCACTGCTAACTGGTAAACCTTACAAGCATTAAATTTTGGGGAAAATGTTTTAGTATAATTGAGCGCAATATGCCAGGAATGTGTTAAAAATACCACCCAATAGTCAGTGTAACGTGGCAATTCTTCTCGAAGTCGCTATTTGTATCGCTGATGCGTCAAATTATCTATGTGGCTTTGTGACTTGTGGCTAAGCAGCTCAAGAGAATGCATCGAATATGTTTCACAGTGTTTCCATGAACCGATCCACAAGTGGAGCAACCTGGACTTGTAGGAATACATGTTTCACAGACTTATCAATACGTGAGCAGGCAATTTATCTATTCAACTCATCTTTTCTCACAGCTGTTACCCATACAGATGCCAAAGAACCAATTGATACTTTACCCTAGACCTATTATAACAGGTACCAACCTCGAAGTAACTGCCTTGTAAGCTCATGATCAAAGCAGGACAAGTGCTGCTTTTCGCGCGAAGTGAATATCTTCAAAAGAATTGAAAACTGGCTTTAGGGTGGGAGCGGCGTGTTGGAAAGACATTTTGATAAAGCGATAAGGGAAACGCAAAAAGGTTAGGAAGTTTGCTCGGTACATGAAGCCTTGTGGCTGTGCTGAGTCGAAATCCCGGGAAAGCTGAGGCGAAGAACCAGGGCCTCCTAGCAAGCTTGTTCAGGACTGAACAATCTTATACCCCCACTGGTGCGGCTGAGGGGACGAACTGGTGTTAGGGGCATATGGGTTTGAAACCACTACATAGTGAGAGGCGTGTTCCAGTACAAGCGGTCAGAAGTCTAGAAGGGGGAGCCATGTGACGCCGGATGGCATGACGGAAGAATGCAATGTGTACCCAGTCAAAAAAGACGGCAAGAAAAATGTGTGTAGTTCGTCGTATTTTCGCTTGTCGTACTGTCTTGTCGCATTCTTGTCGTGTCGGGATTCTGATATTCTGTCGTGCGTCGCATTCACGTTCCAAGACTGATGTTTTGTCGTGACAAATTCCTTCTTTCTCGTGATCCTGATGTGCCATCAGTAGTTACACATGGTTTGAACGGTATTACCCATTATGAGGAGTAGTGTAAATAACAGTTCTGTTCTAAGTACAGAAAAGTTGGTCGTTGAGAAAATTTGTTTTGCGTTTCGACCGAAATGCGTGTCCTAGCCACAGATTTTTCTTATCACAACAGGATTTCTGTTGTCACAATTGTTTTTTGACGTACGATAGGAATTCTTGGTAGGTTTTGCAGTATTCTTTAGAGGGTGCAGTCACTTTTCTTTAGAGTGTTGTGATTTTAGAGTGTGCAGTCACGGGTAGACTTGTTAGATCGGTAGTCGGTGAGCGCGTGATGAGTGGAAGAGTGTGCTCTTCCTGTATGGGCTTAGTGAGATGGAAAGGCATTAGAAGTGGCGTCCAGGAAGTGTAAGTTTCAGTTGTGGTAGCTGTAGCATCCGGCTTTGTCGGTTCGTAGAATGAGAATGCCAGGGAGTGAAGGCCTCGGGCGGTAGCGCGCTGCACTTCGTTCCATAAGAGTCCGGCGTGGCGAGTTGTGCAGACGAGCGCTATAGGTGAGATTGTCGGGCAGTCAGAGTAGGAGGGGGACAGCGTTAAGTTGGCCGAGGCCTGTTTGGTAAAGCCTGCAAGATTGCTTGGAGTTCGAGAAATGATGAGAAATCTTGAGTGGGTTGGGGCTGCGTTAGATAGGTACGACTTCGACAGTGTGGATATTGCATTAGCGCTATGTAGCCGCAGTTGTAGCCGTTGAGCGGTTCTAGCCGCATACATAATGGCGGAATATGATGATGAGATGGTATGGCAATGTCAGTATAGCAAACCTAATCTTCGTACTCATGTTCCTTGTTTAGGTACCGTACGCGTTAATCCCGTCGGCTCGGTTGTAGGTAAAATCAATTTGCATTGGAAAGGGTAGCAGGCGTTGAAGGTGCACTGCATAATTTTTGGGGTGAGCTAAACCAGCGTTTGCTACTGTCCCCACCAGATGGGGTGACTCCTTTGCAGTTGAGAGCTGCATTGTTGCCCAGCTTCATCAATTTATTATAGCTAACCTTTTTAAGCCGTACTGACGGTGACCATCCCCGTCCCAAAACGTAAGGAAGCAACAATGCCTTTACACAAAGGGTTGGACAAACAATGATTGAAATGCGACGGAACAACTGGCGCAATCAACACAATTTTTTTTTCCGTAATCCGGGTTTGATCGTGGTTCGTTTCAATATGATGATGACGCCTATTCGCTTGCGCCAAGCGACATGTTCAGATAGTTTAGATCTTCGTGTTTATTCAGGTTCTAGACGAAAAGCTTTCCTTTTGAACATTTTTGTTATAATGAAAAGACACATTTTTCTGTATGCAGGTGGCAAGACTGAGTGCCGTCCTGTGTGCATTGCAGACAAGGCATCGAGAGTGCTTGATTTGTACTAGTAGGCATGTTTCCGGTTCGTAGGGCTATTAATCTGAACGCGTATCCTGCATACAAAGTTAGCCAGCTGAGTGAAATGTTTACTGGAGTCGAGATAGAAGTGCTTCTCTGGTGCCCGTCACGATGGAAGGGGAGTCCAAGGATCCTGAAAGCAGACAGCTCCGGATACTGGGTGGCTTGAGATAGTTCATTTTTTATCCGGCCTACCCGTGCCCACTGATGAGGAAGGCGGATTTTTCTTGTTCTCCAGTGAGTCTTCTGGGCGAACGTAGAAATTGTTTTGCCCACGGCTTATTAGAAAGCATACTGTTGCTCGCCATAGGGCCGCAAGTGGGCCCCATTATGAGTCATCTCTGTATAATGCGTCTCTGACGTAAGGTATGATTCATTAGTGAGGCCCTGTGGTTGCAATTGAGGCATAATAAAGACAGTCGGTCAACTGGTGTATTCATGGGAGGGTTTTAAACATTACTGCAGCAGGGTCGCCAATCCCACTGTGGTGAGGGAGTGCGTTAACGGCAATTGTTCACCGGAATCAAGCCGCACGCCAAGCTTCCTTCTGCCAATTCCAGCAACCCGCGGATTTTTTTTAATTCGTCTAGAATTGTTTGGCACCAAGATTAGAACCATGGTCGCTAGCATGGGAGGCCAATGCTCTATCTCTCAGGCAAGCGTGGCAGGGGGCGGTAGAAAGTTAGACGGGCAGATGCGATCAAGAAGCTGCGTGGATAAATTGGTCGCACTTTGAACAGAACTGGGATAACTGGAGATCACACTGGAGATTCTGCCAGTTTGGTGGCGTATCAGCTGCTGTTTCAATGGCTTCTAAACTCAGTTCGCTATCATCCACCTCATTTTCAGTGATTTTTGCGTTGTATAACGAAGCGTCCTGTTTCATTTTGACACCCAGTGTCCCCAGTTTTTTTGAAACACGGGGCTTTTTTCAGCCCTAACACCGTCACTGCCAAATTAGGCCTCGAAGAAATCTTGTCAGATCCAACCGGCGCTGCTGCGGCCCCCTGTGCTGTACTTGCGGATTGCGTCGCTTCAACCTTCTGCGTGTACAACGCCATTTATTCCTAGGCTGCCCCTGACTGACCGTGGGTACGCCGCCACCGGCCCTCGAGTTGACTGCTCCTCCAACAGTACCCCGCACTTGTACCTCACCGAGCAGTTCATCTACAACCAATATCACAGGACTGCAGGCATGTGAAGACCTTTATACACAAGACCACATGCAACACCCGCCCAGTTTTCCCAGCTCAGTTGATGCACTCCCGAACTACCCAGAAACAGAATCTCAACTCGGACCTCTCAATGACCGTGCTTCATAGACTCAGCCAACCTCTTCCACCAGCAGAACCGCGAACAAAACTGATCGTGCGTGTAGGCCACGCTCTGTGCTCGTGTTCAGACCACTTTCTAAAATCTGTGTATATTAGTATGCTCAAACATACCCTGGCCCATCTCATTGGCAGAAGTGCACCAAAACTTTACCTTGCTAACAAGCTCACCGCCGGTACGACACACTCAGCATCCTGCCTTTACATCACACTGTACGGCGATTCCCACACGCAACGTACGTATCAGCCACTCAGTTACATGTCCTCTACAGCGAATCCTCAGTCACCATTCCAATTGAAATCAAAATGTCTGGGTATCGGCTCAATAAGTCCACAGGTGTTATTGAAGTTAACCCAATAAAACAAATGAAGAAATTCTCACATTATCCGCTTCGAGCTAGCCAAAATCATTTCATGCCTTCGACTTGGCCATTCATTAGAACAGTCTTAAATTTCAACTCTCCGAATCTCCCAACAACTGGTCAAATACTATATGGCCATAAAGTCTCACCATACCAGCCACGTCGTATGCTCTGTTACAACTTCCATGACACTTGACATGTCTCAACATTGCCCTACCCCCAACCGTTCGTCGCAACTGTGGGAAAATGAATCCTGACACAACAGACTGTGGACCCACAATCATTTGCATCGTTTACGATGAGTTGCGTCACTTTGCACTGAACCCTACCTTTCCTGGAAGAGTTCCCAAGCCACCCAACACGCCCCATGGTAAGGAACGCACCAATGGGTGTCTCTTGGGCAGATCTTGTGCAACAAAAAGATACTTCATTATTTCATCTTCCTACTACGCAAATCATTACAAATAAGAGAAGAATAGGCGCATATTCTTGCTCACTGAATGCGCTGATACAGAAAATTAGAAACTTAAAGCCAATATTTTCGAACAAAAACGAGCCAACAACCGACACTTCCACCATCTTCACAACAGCCCCCCTCCAACTGCCCTCCTCCAGCCGCCCGCATCGACGACCCCTTCTTCCACAAGGCGGACCGGAAGCCCTAGTACTAAACGTACTCCTAACCTACAAATCTAAACGGAACACGCACAAAAGCAGGAACATGCACGCAACACACACGAACACATACACGCGCGCAAGCACACAAACGCACCAATGCACTTCAACAACTCGCATCTCACGCGCGCACGCACGCACGCACGCACGCACGCACGCAGTCATTCATTCACTCACCTACGCTATCCAGCTGCCGAGAATGCGTACTATTCGTAACACCCCACAGTGGTCACAGTACCCCCTCCGCTATTCTGTACGCCATCGGCACACGGACGACAATCTATATGCGGGGCACAAAATATAAGGAAATACTAGACTGCTAAGCCCTCTTCAGCGTATCAGCGCAGCAAGCATGACGGGGACTACAGTATTTGAGCTGACCGCAACGCTAAATATTCTCACGGAACACCTATCAATGCCCCATAGCGCCATAACCCGCCACCGAAGACGACGAAGAGGATGCGGCTGGCCCGAGCGATCATGGCCGGTTGTAATAGATCGCATCGCTATGCGGCAATATCTTGTAAATACATCCGTCATCGTCGAACATGGTTCGCCTCATCTTTGTCCTGCCTCCATGTAGCAATATGAAATAAAGCTGCAGAAGTAATTTCGCCTTCATAACTAGCTGGTTGGTGACGGTTAACGGACAGAATGAAAAAAGCAAAATGCGGGAGCCCAGGTCCCAATTTCAACTTTGGCAGGCAATTCACAAGCGTAATAGTAAATGACCATCGACGACAACAGAGCAGCGCGAACCGCGAGTATCTTACCTTTCGCGATCTGAACGTATGAAATTTATAGTTCACAAAATGCACGCGACTGTAAACGATTCGACCTCCGCGATTCGGTAAGGCCAATGAGGAGTCAGTCATAACCCACGATTCTTGTGTATCTGCACGAACAGATACAGAAACTTCAGAGGGAGACAGCGAACTAAACGAAGGGGTGCAGTCGGCGAGTCATCACGACAAATACAATGTGAGGAGATGCTAAGGCGAGCTTACTTCGTTTGCTTGTGAAAGGTATAGACATCGGCGTATATGAGTCAATGCCACATTCACGCATCATAACGAAACGTAACATTTGGTTATTTTTGCTATAAAAACAGCAGCGGTGAAGTTTTCAGGCGTGTCAAACACCCGGACAGCAGCAAATAACATGACTCAAAGCACGCATCGTAACTGCCGTAGAAGGATGTGTAACGCCAAGTCTGCGTAAAAGCGAGTATCATAACAGAGCGCCGCCGTAACAAGTAATGGCACACTACTGATACGTGTAATACGCCAAGGCCTTCAAAAATGAGCTACTGCTTCCATAACACGCAACTCGCCCATCCGAACGGTTTCCGCCATCCTGATACGCGAATCCGTGAAAATCTGCGATACCTTTTCAAACGAGTACGGGCACTCACAATTTGCGCTTCAGAACCGCCGTCCTATTGACAAGCTGCAGCTAAGCCGGCCAATTAGGTACACCAAGTACTACGGCACTAGACCACGGGGCTTGCCTAATGTCTCCATCGCAGCGCTCAGCGGTAGTGAAGCGGAATGGCTTTGTTGCGACGACGTTACCGACACTAATTCCAACACCAAAATGCTACGAGCCAGAAACATCATTCAGAGAGAGTGCGCGCAACAGCCCTCATTGAGTCATGACAGTAAGAGTATCGTCATTATGGCGTCAGAGTCATCCAAATAGATATTCCTAAATCAACAGGTCACTGGCCAGTTGATTCCACGGTGCCCTAATTAGAAAGGGGAGTAGCCACATATTCCCGATGCAAAAAGCAGCGTTCAATTAACTTGTGGCTGTGCGTACGAGTGGATATCGGCAGCACCAATTACCAAAGCAAGCTGCTCCTGAGACGAATGCCACACACCAAACAGCGAGTGATTGATCACAGCGCTAAGCTGCGCATATCGCGCAGAAGCGGGCGTTCACTCGTCACTCATGAGTGGTGGCGGGCTCGCCTCGAGTGGAACTTGCAACTCGGCGAGTGGCGAGTTTCACCTGCCGCGAGTGGCGCTCGCACTCGCGAGTGCTGAGCGTGGCTCGCCGCCAGTGGAGTCCGCACTCGCGAGTGGTTGAACGGGGCTCACCCACGAGTGGCACTCGCACTCAGTTGCACTCGCACTCACCAGGCTAAAACGACGGTGAGCGGGGTGTGTTTTGAGTGCACTCATAAGTGAGTTTGCCGACCTGTGATAGTCACACAATAGAAGGGCCGTAATATACTCTCTCTCTCTCTCTCTATGTCACTTGAACACATTGAAATGATTTTCACAGCTTGTGTGCCCTTCATAACAGGGTGGTACTACGCAGACCATTGATGTGGCGGCCTCCAAGGTAGCAGTTCTGTGTTTGCTGTTTTTGGACATGCAACTTTTATATTTGTTTGATTTACCTAGTGGAGCAGTCGTTTGCTTCGGACTGCTCCTTAGTTTGCCAGGGCTTTGAGCGTCATGAGTAGTAGAATCTTGGTGCTCTGACCGGCCATGGTGGCTCAGTGGCTAAGGTGTTCCGCTGCTGAGCACGAGGTCACGGGTTCGATTCCCTGCCGCGGCGGCCCGCTTTTCTGATGGAGGCGAAAAGCAAAAACGCCCGTGTGTACGAGATTTCGGTGCACGTTAAAGATTCCCAGGTGGTCAAAATTAATCCGGAGCCCTCCACTACGGCGCCCCTCATCGCCTTCTTTGCGTCGGCGTGTTAAACGCTTCAATCAATCAATAAAATCAACCAAATAATCAAATCAATGAATGAATCAATCAATGATCAAAAAATCAATCAATCAATGAATCTTGGCGCTCTGTTCTAATTTGTCAGTTAAAGTAGTTTTTTTAGTTTTTCAATGAACACGGGCACCCGCAATTTCTGTTGCGACATAGGTCGGCAAACTCACTCATGAGTGCACTCAAACACCCCCCACTCACCGTAGTTTTAGCCTGGTGAGTGCGAGTGCGAGTGCGAGTGAGTGCGAGCGCCACTCATGGTGAGCCCCGTTCACCACTCGCGAGTGCGAGTTCCACTGGTGGCGAGCACTGCACTCGGAGTGCGAGCCCCGCGGCGAGCCCCGCTCAGCACTCGCGAGTGCGAAAGCCACTCGCGGTGAGCCCACTCCCCACTCGCGAGTGTGAGTCCCACTCGCGGCGAGACCCGCCACCACTCATGAGTGGCGAGTGAAGGCGCGCTTCTTGCGCGATGTGCGGGGCTTACCGCGGTGAGCATCACTCGCTGTTGGCATTCGTCGCAGGAGCCGCTTGCTGTGGTAATTGCTGCTGGCGATATCCACTCGTACGCACAGCCACTAGTTAATGGAACGGCTGCCTTTAGCTTCGGGAATATGTGGCTACTCCCCTTTATAATTAGGCACCGTGGAATCAACTCTCCAGTGACCTGTTGATTTAGGAATACGATTTGGATGGACGTCTGACGCCATAATGCACTGATACTCTTACTGTCATGACTCATTGAAGGGCTCTTGCGCGCACTCTCTCTGAATGATGTTTCTGGCTCGGAGCATTTTGTGTTGGAATTAGTGTCGGTAACGTCGTCGCAACAAAGCCATTCCGCTTCACTACCGCTGCAGCGCTGCGATGGAGACATTAGGAAGCCCCGTGGTCTAGTGCCGTAGTACTTGGTGTACATAATTGGCCGGCTTGCTGCAGCTGTCAATATGGCCGGCTGTTCTGAAGCGCAAATTGTGAGTGCCGTAATCGTTTGAAAAGGTGTCGCAGATTTTCACGGATTCTCGTATCAGGATGGCGAAACAGTTCGATGGGCGAGTTGCGTCTTGTGGAAGCAGTAGCTCATTTTCGAGGCCTTGGCGTTAAACGAATCAGTATTTGCCATTACTTGTTACGGCGGCGCTCTGTTATGATACTCGCTTTCACGCAGACTTGGCGTTACACATCCTTCTACGGCGGTTACTGTGCGGGCCTTGAGTCATGTTATTTACTGCTGTCCGGGTGTTTGACACTCCTGAAAACTTCGCCGCTGCTGTTTTATAGCGCAAAAATAACCGAATGCTTACGTTTCGTTATGTTGCGTGAATGTTGCATTGACTCATATACGCCGATTTGCGTACCTCTCGCAAGCAAACGAAGTAAGCTCGCCTTAGCATCACCTCACATAGTATTTGTCATGATGACTCGCCGACTGCACCCCTTCGTTTAGTTCGCCGTCTCCCTGCGAAGTTTCTGTATCTGTTCGTGCAGATTCACAAGAATCGTGGGTTATGACTGACTCCTCATTCGCCTTACCGAATCGCGGAGTTCGAATCGTTACAGTTGCGTGCATTTTGTGAACTATAGATTTCATACCTTCAGATCGCGAAATGTAAGATACTCGCTGTTCGCGCTGCTCTGTTGT